>CM022946.1:109694325-109931613 GCA_012931725.1 Litsea cubeba
TCTCTCTCTCTCTCTCTCTCTCATGGTAATTTTTCATTAGAAGAAAATGCCGACAATCTCACAACCAAAACACACCAAAAGAAGAAAACACCTACAAGAAACATCAAGACAAACTATCATGCGAAATAAACAAACTCTGACGAGATACGCCCCCTTTGCTAAGCTAGAATATATATATTCCTCTTTTATTTGGACTTCTTTAATTTTTAGGGAAGTCTTATTTACTAAAAAGGGAGAGGATCGATCCTCCTCTTACTATATAAGCATGGACAAGCCTCATTGTAATTCATTCCGAGTTTTCTTCAATTATGGTATTTTCCATTATCGTGGCATGCCCTAGTGCCTGAATCCTTCATTGGATTCGACCTTCAGTTGTAGATCTAAGGCTGTGCCATAAGCTCAACCATCTAATTGCTCATACAGTCGAGATTAAAACATCCCAACTTAAATAACTTAAAAGACATAAGCTATGCAAATAACTCCAAAAATTAATATATAAAAAAAGAGAAAAATAAAATAAATTGGGCTGGCCGTAAGACTATAGTCACTTGGATGGGCCCGCATATGACCCCCCTCATGATCTTCTTTCTTGATGGTCCCTCCCATGTGGCATGTCCCAATGTTGGGGTGTTCCTGATTTTTCCATATGGGTTCTTCAACTTGATCATGTGATAAATCGAATTAGATCCAACCGTTAATCTACGTGACTATGTTGGAATTAAGGTCCAACGGTGATCATGAGGATCGGCACGATCTATGACCAGGCAATGGTCATCTAACCATAAAGAAGCCTATGCATGAGTCTTCTTCCTCCTCTGGTAGACTTTGAATGGAGGAACTCTGATTCGGCCTCATCATGGGTGAGTGTTTGTGTGAGTGAGTTCAAGTCTCCCTTTAACCACCAATGATGATGAATAAAACTTGACTTTATTTTTTCGGTGCACAAATGCAGGCCCATTATTGGGTGGGAGGAACAATAGAATTGTTGTTGGGTGGGAGGAACAATAGAATTCTTGTTGCAATATTGGGTTTTAGTTGTATGGCATATATTCAAAATCCTTTAATTTTTTTCATTGAAAACTGTTGGAAAACTGTTCATCATTCCCTTAGTTTTTTGCTAGACAAACCATATCACAAACAACCATATACATATTTATTTTTTAGTAGAAACGTTGAGAACAAGGGTTGCTCAGGGATCGATATGTGGGTATGCCACTCTTCCACGTGTGTGGGCTTCCTCTTCCCACTTGTGTGGGCTCTCTTGGGTCCCAACTCCCTTGGCTGGACCCAAAAGAAAAAAAAAAGAGAGTTAGAAACGTTGGAAAACAGTTCTGCATTCTCTTTCACCACTTATTGTCGATACCCTTTTTTTGGCAAGCAACCATACTTCATCATCATCAAAGCCTTGTTCCAACTATGTTAGGGTTGGCTACATGAATTCTGTTTCTCCATTCCAATCTATCTTAAGCATTTCCAAATGCTCAAATAAGTTGCACTTCTTAAATACGTCTTGTTACCAAAAAAAAAAAAAAACTGTATCACTAATTCATGATTGTAATGGTTTTATGGTTTTGTTATGAAGAAGTTGATTAAGCTCTACAAGCTATACTTACTACTTTTCTCAAAAAGTTCAAGCTGTTCATTCTTTAGCTCTGCTGTTTGTTAGCATCATCTTTTCCTTGGATTGGTAAACCACATTGCATGAAATATTTGCTGAAAATGACCTATCCCAGTTCCAATCCTTGGTTGAGGCATTATTCTCCATGTCTTTCTAGGTACAATCAATGGTGGGTTTACCACAGGGAGCATCGATTGTGGTACGTGGGGTTGCTAACATAGAGCCTCTTGTCAAAACAAATGCATATGAGAGGGGATCTTACCTCTATTTTGATCCCAACACATGGGAAACCGTTCGCAAGGTTTGCATTAAATGCCATTCTTTCCAAGTTCTTATAGAAGTTTCTCAGACTGATGATTGCCATCTCTTGCATTCTTTCTGATTTTTTGAATGCTCAAAAGGTCTGAAACACCGTTGATTGCAGGATAATTTCATTCTCTATTATGATTCGTTGGAGAAGAGACCAACACTCCCTCAACATTAGCAGTGTTTATGGAGAGTCAGCCACTAATCTTGCTAAAACTATGTTTTAGCTTTCATTCTCAATCTTATTTAGTTATTATTGTTTTTCGCAATCTGGAGGCTTCTATTTTGCAATTGGCGATTTGTTTCCCCTCCGGTTGAGTAGCAGTGGATTATCCAGTAGTTGTAAATACCCCCACCTTTAGTTTTTCACTGCACGTAATGAAAATCTCACTGCTCTCCACATGTACCTGACATTTCCAAAATTCTTTACATGTTCGAATGAACTAACAAAGGCAAATTGCTTTCCCCGATTGATAGTAATTGTTCTGGGAGAACATGGATGTAAAGTTGAACAGAATTCATGTAGCCGACCCTAGTATATCTTGGGACAAGGCTTTGATGATAGGAAAGGTACAATGTTCATATATGGCCAGAATTTAAATCTTTTTATATGATCATAATCAGAGCATGATCATGCAAATTGGATAGTTGGACAGAATTGTTCTTGCCATTTCTTTTGGGTCCCCAGAATCTGGTTTTGTTTTCAGATTGCACAAGTTTTTTTTTTTTAGGGAGCATTTTCCAATATATATTGAGTCGTTGTTGCCCAACTACTGGCCAAGCATACGGACAGTGGGCCACACAGGATAGGTTGGACTTGATCTTTTCTCCTTTTTCTTTTTGTAATTTTGTTTATTCCTAATTTTGCCTATTTTGTTTTAACTCTACAAACATAGACCTATAAGGTCTCCACCGTATCGTATGAAAAGTGGAACCAGTCCTATTGTATCCTGCCGTTTGTCTTTCATCCTTCACCTTTTTTAAACTAGATGAAGGTTCACCCTCCTCTTTCAAGCCCGATTCGATAAAAAATCTCAACTATTTTGAAAAATCCGAGCAATTATCTCAAGTATTTGCTTGATGTAGTTTAAACCCTGATGATGTGATATAAAACACCTGCTAATGAATATCCTTGGACCCATAGAACTTCATTGGTGTGTAAAGATGGAAGGGGATCTAATTAACTTGTCCAACTGATCTACACTAATTCATGGATGTTAGTTACAGAAGTCCTTGAAGGGTCGAAGTTCCTACCTAAAGATGTATCAGCTGAGCATATATGTTGGTGAAAGATTATCACATCAACAAGTACCAGACGCGCTCGGATCGATCTATTTCTGTTATGTGGTGAGTCATTTTGTCTGATGCTTTTGAGTACTTCACTCATTTAATGGAAATTGCAGAGTATATGCAACAGAGGAATGGATATTGATAGGTAATGATAAAGTATTCAAAGGGGTTTCTAATCCCCAAAAGCAAATGGTATATAGCTCCTCTTTGGCCATGTAGATGAGGAGAAATGAAAATTGGTGAATCCTCACTAGGTGAAAAACTTTAAACAGGGAGAAGATTCACCATTTTTTTTCGTAGTTGTAATTTTTTTTGCTGCTTTTGTATTTGAATAGAGAAATTGTGTATGGGAGATAAAACCCTTTGAAAAATGATTATAAAAATGTTTACATCCAACTCTCTTTCCTGACTGATGGCATTGGATGCCTGTCTAGGTAAGTAGTAAGTCCCCTTTGGATCACTCCTTTCTTTCCATTATTTAGGTGCTTGAGATAAGTGTCTCTCTAGATTAAAAAAAAGTGGCACAGATGGCAATACCATTACCTCAGAAACTTAAGTATATTACAATCCAAAACAATTTGACACTCATCTGACCATTGTATTTGTAATAATTAAGAAAAAAACATTATCAATAACTTTGGGTTGAATTAGGGGAGAGAAAGTTGATTGGCTAGAATAGAAAATGCAATTCAATGCTAATTATCGAAGATGTTATATTTACGTCAATTCTGTAAAACTAGAAAGATTTACATTACAATAGCTTCACATCGGTCAACACATTTTTTTTTACAAAAAGGTGTATTCTATGCTTCAAAATTGTTAACCCTTTCGCATTCATCAATCCATTCGTGGTAAACATCTATTGGCTCTGATAAACCTGCTACACGAGAAATGAAAAAAATTAAAGTCAACTAACATGATTCCAAGCTAAAAAAAAAAAAGACCTGTTATTAATGAATCTGATGATCATTAATACACCATGTGAAGGGGTTGGGTTTGGGTGGGGCGCAGCAAGACCCGGATTAAGGATCCATACCCGAATGGGTTTTTGGTCTGGATTGGGTCCGTGTGCCATGATTTGTATGCAATTGATGTATTGAGAAATTACTTATGAAGGGGATTTGATTATATTCAAACTTACCATAAATGATATTGCTGTAACTCTCATTGCAAATATAGCAAAATGCTTGTCCAATCATATGTTTCATATCCCTGAAAGAACAACATATATACATTATGTTCCTTAAAACAATGATGCATCATTGATTTTACAAATATAAAAGAATGAATCAAATGTTACTTACATGTCACATTCAACAGTGCCTGGATGGTTGCAGAAGGGGCGGCTAAAGCATTTATCAAGCTTCATGGGCTTCTTTAAAGGTGGTTTTGGCCTTGTCGACTTCCTCTTCCCCGTTTCTCAACTTTAGTTGCTCTGCATTCAGGATCTAATTAATATATAAAAGATAGAATAAATTTCTGCTTCTTGCATGCAGATGATTGAACAAATTTAAAAATAAATCCAAATGAAGAAGAAATTAAAATTGAGCAATCCGAATCCGATGTCTCAGGTATATATAAGATAAAAGAAGGATTAGGGACCCTTCAACAGTCACTGGAAAAAGACCCCATTACAAGAAGCATTAGTGAATAAACAAATGTAAACTAAAAACCCTTATTTTCTCTATGGAATCTGCATAACACCCTTGATTGGCCTTAAAACCTTATCTCTAAAAAAAAAACATAATCGTGCAATTCGACCATCAAAACTGATATACCCATTTCCATTAGAGAAAGAAGCATGATCACTCCAAAAGCAGAACTTTTAAAAAATTTACTAAATTGAGAGAGTGACGATAGATGTGTAAAAAGTCCGAACGAAAAGAGAAGAAATCAAAATTGAACAATCCGATGCATGGGGTAAGATGTCAACGCAATGGCTTGTTAGAATTGAAAGAGATGAAGGACGAAAAAGAGAGACAAATGAACATACATATAATTGCAAAGAACAACACAAAGAAAAAACAAGAAAGAGAAAATTGAGAAACAAGAGTCACATTGATGCAACCAACGAAGGAGAGATGATTGTAACCAACAGATGATTGAGAATGTTTCTGAAGGATCTCCTGAAAATCCAATCCTTGGAAGAAATCTGCAAGTGAGACCCCACTGTAGAATGTCGTCCCTCTGAAATTTGAAAAGAAAGAGTGCTTCAGAGATTTCTGATCAGAAAGGACCTCAAGATTGTTGGAGCAGAGGACTGTCACTCACTGATCGTTTTGGTGTAGTGACTAATAATCTCTCTCTTATTATTTATAGACGACAAGGAAAAGGTACCGTTATGAGTTATCTAACGAACTTTTGAACTCAACTTTCTATTTCTCATAGGATTTAGATTCCTACTTGTACTCTACCTGCAAAGATATCCCACAAGTGTTAGAGAAATTAGTACTTTCCTATTTTGGGTTGACTTCGGATGAAAATGGTTTGAATTTACTTCTTCATCAAGTTTAAATTGTGAACAACTTGTTTTGTTGTAATCTCATACTACTCCAAGACTTGGAGATGGTAAAATTTAAGGCGTTTATTCAGTTTTCTGACTCATCCTCTAACGAGCCCAAGCCTTAGCCCACACTTCTTACAGAGGGCTTCAATGTCAACTTGCATCAAAGAAATTGTTAATTGATTGATTTACGCCTAGCTAACCAACTCCACTCAATTTCAGTTGGGGTTTATCTGTTTGCTTGGAATTGAATTCCCAAGAAATCATGGTAAAATGGGTTCCAATAAGAAGAATGAAAGAAATAAGGAGGAGATGTAATGGGTTATGATGAATTGGTATTCAATTTCCACTAATGGGAGATTATGTAATTGCCATTTGGGAATCTTCACATTTGCTTCAGAATTTTTAGATACTTTGATAGGAAGGCATCTATTAGAATTCTTATAAAATTCAATTAAATTCAATTCTATGAAAACAGAGGGATTTTCATCATCATTCCTTTCAATAGACACCAAACTTGGCATCTAGTATCATTAACCATAATGTTTAGTTGGGCTAGACCAGGCTTTTGGGCTTTGAATACAAGGCTTGATCCAACCGCATCTTCGATCAAATAAATTTCATTTTAAAGGCTGCGACTGTTCGAAATTGGCTTGGCTGAGACAAGTCGTAGAGACTCACAGAGCCAAGTTGCATAATCTTCCATTTAAAAAAAAATAAGTAAGACTAACCCTGTCAATCCTCACTATTTTGACATGGCAACCCCTTTGTCACACACACACATACATACATGCATATAGGACAACACTAGTGGGGTTCACCTTGGGGCTCCACTGATTGTGGGACAGAGGAGATCGAAAGATCCAAGTGGGGCCAAACCGAGATATCAAATTTGAAGTGAATCTAATACCTTTAACGTCTTCGTCCGTGGTCCACAAGTTTGTACGGCTTTATATCAAAACAACAAATCCATCCTAAATCTAACGGTCCGGTCCATTCGGATCTATATAAATCCATGAGGTTCAGTGACTGGGGGGTTGGGTTTGTTGTGTATGTATGGTCCATTTGGATGGGTCTTAAGGTGGGCCCCATTAGGAGGCCCTCACCTGAAGATTGTGGGGACTATCCTACATGACCATTAGTCATAAATATATTATTGTTGTTTGCAGATGATATAGTATTGGCAGAGAACCAAGAGATGGACCAAAGATGGAGCTTATAGGTTTAGTACATATTCTAGTGAAGGAGATAAGAGGTTTTATCGATTTACGGAGCAGTTCTCTCATATGGAATTTAAAGGTAGAAGGGTGCCTATGTTTGTTCAAGAGCAGGGTATTGGAAGGGGAGATCAACCAATTACTTTTGCAGCTAATTTCGTTAGTTACAGGTGCATGAATTGCTAACTTATTCAAGTGCCGTATATTATTGATAACATGTATGTATAATATATATACATATATATATAGGGAGATGCTCCTATGAGAGTAATTCTCATGGTACTATAGCGAGGATTTCAAAAGGGGGAGATTGTTTGGGCAAAAAACCCGAGAGGATCCTCGCTAGCTATAGCGAGCGTGATAGGATTACCCAGTTCGGTCAGAACTCTAATTTAGATGTTAAGTCTAATTTCTCTTCTAATTGGAATACTATTAGAAGACTAAGGTACGAACTTGGGACTATAAATTGGGTGTTTCTCTAAACCCAAAGGTATCCACCAACTCTCTCATTATTCTGAGCAAGAGATATCTAAAAGAGATAATTTCTCTCTAAAGCTATATTTGAGAGATTGTTCTGAAGGGCTACTCTAGAAGGTTTGAAGCTTCTACTTCTTTGTAGAAGATCTGCTCATCTTGGTTCTCAAGGTGATTGAAGGAGTATCAAGCACAGGGAGCGGTGCACGACAGAGAAGTCGTGGTAACAGAAGTTGTATAAGAACAACTACAGTCCTTAGGTCGATGTACTAACTGGGAAGGAGCTGTGAGTACATCTTGTAACCGTTCAATACTGATTAGTTTTTCTGATTGTGGTTTTTCTCCCGGTAAGGGTCTCCACGTTAAATTTGTTTCCGCCTTCTTATGGTAATTGCGTGGTAGATAGTTTTGCTAGTTCTATCTTGTTCGGTTGATTACATCCGCTGTTTATTGGTTATATTAGACTAGCACTCATTCTTTCAAAACCCCAATCACACGTGGTATAAAAAAGTGCTTTTTGTATATAGTTCCCTAAGGTTTGTAGGATTTGTAAATAGGCCCCCTGAACTTTTAGTATTTGCAAATAGGTCCTCATAGTTTTCATTTTAATGCCTTACGTGTCCCCAAAATCAATAGTCTTCCAACCACCATAGGTTTTTAAAGCGAAATGACACTTTTGTCCATCTCTTTTATCCTTATTTGCATAATTTCAAAAGCTTGGACTCAATTTTTTTTATAAGCATGTAACATTAAGAATTGCACTTGGTGGGAGAGAATAATCCTACATAAGTTAATTTTTTTTATCAATATAGGGCTCATTTCATTAAATCTAAATTGATAATGAAGACAATCAACACATGTACTTATAACTGGTTAAGATTCATCTAATCCATTCATGACGACCCATGGTTGGATTGAGGAAAGTTTCAAAATACATGATTATGCTTTATGTGTAGTGGGTGCAAAAAACTTATTGGGGGAACGAGCAAATATAAAAAAAATATACAATTTGCTAGGGGGATGATATTTGGCTATGTAAAAGAAACATTGGGGGAAGGGGAAAATGTAAAAAAAAAAAAAATATTAATTTTTAGAATTTACGGGGGGGGGGGGCATCAGTCCCCAAGCCCTTGTACCTGGGCCCACCCCTGGTCATGTACGTGAGATAGTTATTGAGAAAAACCATTGGGACTTGAGATAAAATAATGGTACTTTTATAATAATAATATACTCATTTTTGTTTAATGGATGTAAGGGCAAAGCTGTCATTATTATAAAATCGAACACAAATCTCACAGTGGCTGCCCATTCTTGTTAGGAGTATTAATTCTGGGACACGAAAGGTATTAAAAAGAAAAAGCAGGAGCCACTTTACAAATACTAAAACCTTAGGGGCCTATTTACAAATCCTACAAACTCTAGGGACGTATATACAAATGGCTCTAAAAAAAATTCTGGAAATGGGCACAAGTGTCGAAAACTGAATCTTTTTGCTAAAAATCCAAAAGGCTTCTTTTGCTTCGCCCCACCTAACAACAAATCCATCAACGCCTCGTTGTTGCTTACTTGAATGGAATCAATCCAACCCCTAGATTTGGATCATTAATTAGCGCCCACAAAAAGTGTAGAAGATTCTATATATTATTAGACTTTTTCACAAAGCAATCAATATCTATCAAAATCTAAGACTATCAACTTCAAGGTCTTGGGGTTTGTTATTCAATAAACAAGTTGAACAATTTGACTTACAATATTTGGGCCCACAAAATGGAAAAAAATAAAGGTAGTTAATGGGGGGGCCCACATGAAACAATACTGAAATTTGGATTGTACTAACATTAGTAGCAAGAGGGGTGTGTGTGATATCACTTTCTTGTGATATTGTTGTGTAAATGACCTCATTACACATCAATTTCACACTTGATTATGCACCACATACCTAAATCAGTCCAAACAAATGTATGATGCATGACCGTTACAGATGCGAATAATTTACATATGTAAATGAGAGCAACCAATTGACCTCTAATGGCATGTTTAAATTGTTTTTAGGAAAATAATGTAAAATAATTTTCAAATCAATTTGTGGAAAGGAGTATATTTTCCGATAAAGTGAGAATGCATTTGTTTTCATGAGGTAGAGTAATTTGAAGTGAGATGACCAGCCAACAAAGTGGTAAAGTAATCACACTATTTGTGTTTTATATAGTAGAAGTTTTGTGACAGATAAGTAAAAAGAAAAATTGGCAGCTGGACTTTACTTTTAACATTTTGTTGTGACCAACCAAATATGAGTAAAGTAAAAGTTTTGACATTAAGATTACTTTTTCATATATTTTACTTTACACTCCTGCAAAACAAACATTATCTTAGGACTATTTGTATGGGAGCTGAATACATAAAAATTGGTGGTAATCACGGTCCAGGGAAAGATTATTAAGAGTGGCGAAGGATAATCACTAAGGTGATCATGAGCAAGGGTGAAACCTCGAATTTACCTTGGGGCAATCTACTTACCCCTAGTTCTGCATGGTGATGGGCATCATTCATTTTTCATCTCCTTTTGATACTGTATTTATTAAAGGGGAGAGATTATTTGATGGTTATTTTATATATTCACATTTGTTGTAATCAACAAAACATGAGTAAAGTAAAAAAATTGACATTAGGTATGCTGGCAAAGTAAGAATTTTTGCCTCCTACCAAACTAACATTGTCTTAGGAAAATTGAATACATAAAAATTAGTGGCCAATGGGGTCCAAGAAAAGATTATTAAGAGTGATAAAGGATAGATCACTAGGGTGATCATGAGCAGGGGTGAAACTGTAGAAGATAATGGGCTTATGCTAACAGGCCCTAGGCCCATCCCAACAGTTTATAACCCATGTAAAATATCCCACGTGTGGGTCTAGGATAGCCTTATACAGGCTGTTTTATTGATATTCTTCTATGTATGAGATTAGGATATTCTTTATTCTTTAATTTCTGATTGTAAATTACGATTGTAATTACTGCTGATATTAGCATGTGATTAGGGTAAATTTGATTATAAATTGGGTTGGTCGATCCTCCATTGAAGGTATCAACTTTTCCTCAAATTCATAATCTCTCTCTCTCTCTCTCTCTCTCTCTCTCTCTCATTTTGCTCTTTACATTCTATCAGAAACTAGGAAATTTACCTTGGTGGCTTGGTGAAATCTACTTACCCCTAGTTCCGTATGGGGAATTGGTGATGGGCAGAATTCATTTTCATCTCCCTTTTATTCAGTAGTTTTTAAATGGGGAGAGGATTATTTGATAGTTATTTTATATATTTATCTTTATTTCTTCATTTTTAACCACTTTTAAAGATACACTTCTTTGAATTATTGAAAGCAAAGAGGGTGCAATTGAAGAAACAAATACTTAAAAGAAAATGAATAATGTGAGATGGAAAATGAATACGCATCACCTAAATCAAATCTTAAAATCAAAATACTATTCCATGTCCTTTTCAAATCCCTCTTCCTATCTTTAAGAGCACGTTTGCTAACGATGAGGATTTACTATTCTCAACTTCATCATGCGTGGGTATAATATGGTTCCAACCTGTCCATGTTGTGCTTGTACTCCTAATAGAGAGCCTTTTTTATGTTTTCCCTTACCAACATTCTCTATTTTTTCTTTTCTAAGTGATTCATGGTACTTCTTTGTTGACAGCTTCCCACCACTCCTCTCGTTTTTCTGTTGGGTGTGGCTGCATTTGGAGGTATGGGTTTACTCAATATAAATGATATACATGAGATGATGGCGGTCTTTAGTTCTGAAAATCGGAATCATTTCACAAATTGTACATACCCATGAAATCGAATCGAAGTGCGATCGTAGTATTTTTTTATTTTTCTAATAAAAATTAAAATATAGTTAAAAAATTAAAAAAAGAAAAAGGAAAAGTAGTTATTCATAATCCATTCCATTTTCACCATTCATAGCAATATACATACAATGACAAATAACTCAATCATACAATCATGTCAAGAACATCATGACATTAATATTATGATCAATGATATGTGTAAATAGTTAAATAAGTTAGGTATCAATATATATATATTATTATTTTTTGTTATCTTTAAATCAAAATATAAAAGTAAAATAAGAT
Organism: Litsea cubeba; assembly: GCA_012931725.1. NCBI lineage: Eukaryota > Viridiplantae > Streptophyta > Magnoliopsida > Laurales > Lauraceae > Litsea > Litsea cubeba. Next base: position 109,705,876 of record CM022946.1, read on the forward strand.
CCAAACCATCAATCTTTCTCAATATGATATCTTTTAAGGTTAAGAAAGAAAGAATAAAGAAAGAAAAGGTAAAAGATTATTAATATTAACTTATTGGTTGTAGCTATTCTTGTTCAGCCGAATCGCTTGAATCATAAGATTCGATGAAATGCATATCGAATTGTAAGATTCGCGCCTAAATCGTAAGATTCATATGTAAATGGGATTCATCGCATAGATACGAATTCATTAGAGCATCTTTAGCAACAGGTGAGGAATCTAAAGATGTGAGGATTCCTTACTATCCTTGGAACAATGATTCCTCGCTGAGGATTTATATAGCTGAAGATTTCACAGCAATATCGGTGCATATATATATACATGGAAAAACTTGATTTAAGCACAAATCCGCAGAAGCGAGGATTTCCAAATCCTATAGGGGGAGGTCAGGATTTGAAAATGCAAACAAATGAGGACTTTCATAGGTCCAAATCCTTGGGAATTTACAATTCACAACATGGATTTTCCATGAGTGGGTGGAAAGTGAAAATCTGTTCTTTGAGAATTTGGTTGCCAAACGTGACCTTAGGATTTAGGATACGAATCGTGAGATTTTGATAACAATGGATACGGTTTTGTCTATTGCTTTGACATTTAAGTGGTAGTAAAATGTGTTGCCCATTCATGAAATGGTAAAATTTTTAGTATCAGTTATGTTCTGATATGGATAAGTTATCCATTCTGAAGTATATGGGTATCACATGCAACATTATACTTTACCCCAAATGCTTGATGAAGCTTTGTCGCAACCTTGAAAGGTTTATCTGATCAGGGGAAGATGACACTGATGAAAAGAAGTATTTTACTTGAACATTCTTGCTTGAATCAGATTCATTAAAACATAAGGTTGTACAAATGGTAGATTGCCAAATGTGTGTTACGTACCCACTCTTTTATTAGAGAATCAGATTTCTTGTTAGCCTCTTGAAGAATATAACAGGAGGAGAAACAATTACTTTGATTTTTTATTGCTTGCGTGTGTGCATGGGTATCGAGTGAATAGATAGTTACACCCTTTTTAACTTTCTAGAAAATTATTTTTCCCCTTACATTCGGTAATCGGTAGTTCTCTTCAAACCAAATTTATTGCCCCTTAACCAACCTACTACTGGACCTCATCTTCATTCCTTGTGGCTCTTGCCATCTTCCTTTCAGAACTGATTTTCCTGTTTAAAGCTCATTCTCTGGTTTCCCTTCACCCCTTGAACCCATCATCAAACCTCGACATCAACCCAATTCCGAAGACGGCATTTGACAGAACTACCTCTATTCCTTGAGACCCAAGCAGTGCATAAGAGAAGAAACAAAGTTTGATTGAAGTGTTGTGGTCCTCAATGTCAGGGACCCATTTACTGATCATCATTGCAATACTCATGGTTCAAAATAGCTATGTAGCATTTGAAGCTGTTACGTTATTTTGAAAATAGCGGCACTACGGTCCAAAACCTAATATAGTCAGCCAATTTTAATTTAAAACATTGTTTTTCCTATTTCTTCTCCCCAATATCCTTTTATAAAGTTGTTTCTTCCCTAATAAGGTTCCAAATCACTACAAAAACATAAGATTGGCTGCTACACAAGATTTGAAGTTTTTTTACCACTTAAAAAATTCACACCGCTGCAGCGCTATATATCGCTGCAACCGCTACGTATCGCCTGCTACATAGTGTTTTGGCCATTGGCTGCTACGCCTGCCGCAACCGCTATTCTGATCCTTGGCAATTCTTATTCCTGTGGTACATTTCTCATCTATACTTATGGTTTCATCGATTTAATGCTGATTTCAGTCCTCTAGTTGCACTAAAAGGGTGCTTGGCCAACACTCTGATGTACACAAATGATGGGACCAGGGGGAATTGGAAGATCCATCTTGGTAGGGCCTAAATATCAAATTTGATCCAATGGTCCAGTCCATTTGGATGGGTGCAAACTCAATGGATCTAGTGTAAATTGGAATTTTTTTTTTCTTTATGTTTAGTTGGGGGGTGGGGCGTGGGTTGTGTTTGATTGTCCATTTGGATCAATGCCCAGGTAGGCCCCATGTGATGCCTCGCATGGAGTAAATGCACAGGAAAATGGCCTATATATATGGGCCCTGACGCCCTATTTTGGTACATTTACCTTACATCGTCTTAATGGGGCTCACCTAGGGTCCCACGGACGATGGGACCTGGGAGATGGAAATAGATCCTAATTGGTAGGGTGTGGACAACAAATTTGGGGCCAATCCCATCCATCTATGGACCACAAATTCAACAGATTTATATTTATAATATATAAAAAAAGGATTTTAGCCTTGATCTAACATTCCAATCCATTCGGATGGGTGCAAACACAAACAGATCCAATGTGGGTTTTGGGTTTATTTTTCTTTGTGGTTAATTTTTTTTTCCGCGGGGGGGGGGGGGGTCCATTCAGATCAGTACCCAGGTGGGCCCTATGTGCTTACCTCACACGGGTTGTTTCGAAAATCCTATGTGAGTGACGACAACCTTCCTAATCTTGCCTCTTTCCAATCCTTTATTTTAAGACAGCGCACAACGAGTTAAGTTCTTCCAAACATTGAATTAATCATTTATCAATACATAGCTTTGTTTCTCGTTCTGAGCTTCTAATCCACGGTCATTCAATACTCCCATTTCATTTATCTTTTCATTTTTGAAATGGTCTCGTAAATGCATCTTTATTTACAAAGTTCCCATCATTTCATGTATCTTTTCATTTTTGAAATGGTCTCCTGCATGCATCTTTATATACAAAGTTCCCATCTGTCAAATAATTCATGCAATCCACACTTCGCCCTTGTCATAGAATCAACTTTCTGAAGTATCTTGATTCTATAAAAAAAAAAGGAAAGAAAAAACTTCCACTGATGGAGAATTCTTAGGGTCTGTTTGCATGAACACATGAATTTAAGGTGAGGGACGAAGGGTATGAATTGAGGGGTGGAGGATTTAAGGTGGAGATGTAGATGGGACCTTGACTTTCCTAGGGTAATGGCTGGGTATTATATTCTCATCTTCCCTTGATTCAACACCTACCTTCGTTGGTCACCTCCCATAGTTTTACCCGATACATGTGGATAGGAGGGTTTGCATGTGCCCTTAGGGATTAGTTCTTGGCTGTCCAAAATCGAGTATCCCTCGGGCTCAGGGCCAAAGGCTCCTGGATATTCACCTTTCACTCTTCATTTTCAACAACTAACAAAAATACAATCCTGGGTATTCAATTACGTATATGAAACAAACAGGCCCTTCGAGAAGCTTTGTGAAGTATTTCTCTCCAGTCCTGCAACTTTACCCCGCATTGGATTTGGATGGCCCTCTTAACTTCAAGTGGAGGCCAAGATACGAGATTGAGTCTGTGACTGTTTACACTCCCATCTCCACACAATGGTTCTCCAACACACAATCAACTTTTGAAGTATCACAATTCTATACACAGCAACTTCAACTAATCAAGAATTCTAGAGCATACTTACCTAGTTCACTAATAAGGCCTTTGAACTGCTAACGGTTTGTTTTAAGCAATTTGTAGTTCAATTAGCAAACTGTTCTACAATTCTCTAAGCTGCTTCATATAATTCCATCAGGGGGAGTCCAGCTATGAAATTCAAGCTGCACAAAAACACTGAACCCTAGGTATTAACATTAGTCCATGTCTTACGCTAATCGGTGTTGGCCCCTACCAAGGATGAAAAAAGTGGTAGCGGCAGGCATAGCGGCCCGCCGCCAAACCGCTACGAAGCGGGCGATACGCAGCGTAGCGGGGATACGTAGCGGCGTAGCGGTGCGATTTGAAACAATCACCCAAAAAATCTGAAAAAATTCCAGAAAATCCAGAAAATTATAAAATGAAAGAATATGTGGTTCTTTTGCAAAAGTAAGTAAGAAAAGGGGGCGCAGCGGTATCCTCAATATATAAAGTCTTGTATCGCTGTATAAATAGAAAATAATAGTAATGATTAGTTTTTTCACATGTATTCATGTTTCTTAGTCATGCTAACTTATTTTTAAGGCATTGATTTTAATTAAGTAATATTTGGCTAAGACATGATTACATGTAATATTTGGCTAAGGCATTGATTTTCATCCTTGGCCTCATTGTGGAGCCCACCAATGATTAAAGGAATCAAGTGCTTCAGTTTTTATTTTTTCTTAGAGGGTCATTTAATTTTTATTGATACCTTTCAAAGGATCCATAAGTGCCCTAATGAAATAAAAGATGGGTCCATTTAATTTTTATTTATGCTTTAAAGGACCCATAAGTGCCCTCTAAAAGAGGGGTACGCTTAATTTTTATTTATAACTTTCATTGGACCCATAAGTTTCCTCTTAAAAGAGGGGGCACATTTAATTTTTATTTACAACTTTCATAGGCCCATAAGCTAGTGCACCCTAATAAAATAATACAAGGATTGAAATGAAATTGATTTTGGTGCCATGAGTGCCCTCTAAAAGAAAGGGTACATTTAAATTCTATTTATAACTTTCACAATGAGCCATTAAGTACCCCACTAAATGACATAAATTAAGGGCATGGTTTTCGTGCCCTATTCTTTTCCCAAAATGAATTCACAATGGGCCATTAAGTACCCCACTAAATGACATAAATTAAGGGCAGGGGTTTCGTGCCCTATTCCTTTTCCAAAATGCAGTCGACGAAAATCGAGGAGCGGGAGAGGGGAGAGGAAAAGAAGGAAAAGAAGAAGAAGAAGAAGAAGAAAAGGAAGAAGAAAGGAGGAGCTGCCGCTGCTACTGCGCTGCTCGCTGCCGCTGCCGCCGCTGCAGGTGCTGCTGCTGTTTTTACTTCATTCAGGTATGCTTTCTTTTTCCTGTAAAACTCCTGTCTTTTTTTTTCCTTCTTCCTCCAGTCAACCTAATGAGAGGGGAAGCCAGGTGGTTTTTTTTTTTTTTTTTCAAGTTTCATAGCCTGTAGCGGCCGATACGTAACGTATTGGTGCGTATCGGCCGCTACACACCGCTACGCACCGATATAGTTGCGATCGGTTATCATCCTTGGGCCCCACTGTAAGATTGATCACTTGTAACATGGAATTAAACTTTGGATTTTGTTTTAACCATGTGTTTTTCATGTGATCAATTTGATGGTAGGCCCAACGTTGAATGAAGTAAGATTTGGCCCGGAGTTGATATGAGGAGGCCAGTTCTTTTAAATGGTTGCATTTTAGATGTTGGCTCCAATGATGGATTTATGTAGAATAGACACAGATGAATTAGTTCATCAAACTTGTTGAATGCTAATTCTGATTCCTGAATAAGGTGAATTAGAAAGAAAATCAAATGAACTTACTCCAAATTGTGTGATCAAGTTAAATCTCAAATTATGAATTGTGAATTTGAATGCAAATTAACTTGTTCTCTAGAAGCCTTTTGAGGTATTTCATTCCATTTTTACAACTGCGCCTTGCACGGATTTCAATGGTACTCTTGATTTCAGATGGAGGCCAAGACTAGAGATTGATTATGTGCCACTAACACTCCAATCTCCACACAATGCTACTGCGGGAGTGCTTCAAATTACACAAATCAATCTTAGGTGCAAACTTCTATGAAATGTCTCATAGCATGGTTCAAAATATTGACTGATATGAACTGCTATCAGTCCCTACCATGATAATATTTTTGCAAACATCGGTACCAAGATCGTGGAATACCAAATATAACAAAAATATGTCTAGCCCAATATATCGCTTGATATTTTGAGAATATCGGCTGACAACCCACTTTTGATTAAAACCTTATTTCTCCCTCCTCTTCCATTTCCTCCTTTCCAGACACACCCAGCTGAGCTCCCCTAACCACTCTTTCCAATAAAACTCAACCGAATCACAAGATTTTAGCAGATTTCTTGTGGCAAAACCAAGTAACTCACAACTTAATGATTGAGTCCTAGTTTCTTGAGTTAAACACTAATAGATGGCTCATAATTATGGTTGCATTCTATAAAATTTGTGATATTTCAACTTATTTTAGTATATACATGTAAATCTACTTAGTTTTGAACAAACTTTATACTAATTCAGCTAAGATAGTGGTATAGGATGTTATGACTTCGGGGGACCGATAGTCTTCTTTATAGTGTTTACTAATGGAAAAAAGAAAAAAAAACATTACTTTTTTTTTATAAGCATTTGACAATATTCTAGATTCCTTGGATTTTTTTTCCCAATGTTTCTTGGAAAAAAATTGCTTCACGATGACAGTGACGCGGCGCTGCGTCATATCGCTTTTTGGGGTCAACCGTAATCGTGATTTTGAACCATGCTCTATAGTTATAGTGGTAATGAAAGCCACTAGAGGTAGGGTGCAACAGATCTATGCCAATCATTGCTAAGTCTTGTTCTGATCTAGCGTGTTTGCTTATTTGGCCCGATATTTAGCCCTGTGTCTATCTGCCTGCAAGTTATTCTTGAACTCAACCTGTCAGCTGAGTGCAGTGTCCTATGTTCTTGATGGATTAGGTGAGATGGTTTTGATTATTAATGAGGCTGAAAATCTGGCCCTCCTTAATCGAATTCAGCAAGCATTCCTAGGCATTGTAAGCCTTTGGCATTGCGAAAGCTTTGATGGAGATGAATCAACCGCTATAGCTGGGAACACGGACTGTGTATCAGAACTAGATAAGACCAGGCACTTGATGTGGAGATCGGAGAAGGACCCCATGTGATTCACTTTGTACAAATTGAGGGCGAGGATGATGTGGAGTCAAATGATGGATGGTTCGGATTGACTTTTAGATCAAGCCATAGTTTAGATTTTCCATATATATATATTAGTCATCAAGTGTGCACCTCGATGTGGGCCCCACTTGGGACTAGGACCTAGGGGAATCCAAAGATCTCTCTAGGCCCCCTCTCTATAAAAAATCAGCACTAATCAATCATCCCATCATCCTCATCCAAGGCCCACAAGTTTAATAGTGCATGGTCCATTGGGATAGGTGTACAATCGATCCAACGATGTACCGTCAATTCGGATGGATGCAAACACGGTGGGACCTATGACCTATAGGAAGATTTTATTTTGGTCCACTTGGATAGGCCTGCACCTTGAGCACCTGATAACTAATATATATATATATATATGGCAGCGCTAGACAACGTTTTTTATGAGAAAAACGCCCCTCCTAATAGGACCCACTGAGAAACATGGTTATTATGCAAGTCCGTTGGATGGAAAGATCCATATGAGACCTAGCTATATGCAAAATTTGGATTCCATGAGATCGTCCTAACCGCTTCATCTATAACCCTAAAATTTAATGGTTTTAGAGGCATCATTCTCTTATGTTTTCAATCCAATGGTGAAAAAAAGTTGGATGAGTGTGAAATTTGGACTTATTTTTTATTTTATTTTATTTATAATAATTAAATTTGGACTTGTGACTATTCATGGTGGGGTAATGCGTGTGAAAATATTAGATTGACTCAAGGTGGGCCCTATGACCAAAGAAAAGTTGGAAATTCCCCTGTGATAGTAAACTATCGCCGCTCATGGTGCGAGACACCATGATGGGGCCCACTTGGGGCCCCACTGATTACGGGACTAGGGGGATGGAAAGAACTATCTTTGATGGGCCAGCCAGCTATTAAGTTTGGGTTCAATCCCATGCCTATAACCCCTTGATCCGTGCCCCACGAGTTTAACGGATTATATTAAAAAAAAATTTGACCCTTGACCCAACAGTAAGAAGCCTTTTCATCCTGATCATTAAGAAGATTTTCATATTTGGAAGCACCACACATGAAGCCCATCAGAAGATGCCAACAAGCACCACTAGCTATTGAAGAGACTAAAGGAGTTTTGTTAACAGTAGAAAGAGGACATAGCAAGAGCTGATTTGTTACAAGTGCTTGACTAGCAAATAAAAAAACATTTTTGGGTTCTTTTTCTGCCTTGATCACATCTAAACTTTTGGTTTTGGCCTTATTGTAAAACTTTTCCTTGACCATCCCTTGTATTAACTGCTGCTGCCGTGTCTCCTACTTGTATACGCAGTGCTAGGCTGTTTTGATTTTACACATCTGTATCAATGTTGTAACACGTTGAGGCATGGGGCAAGTCATTCTAATTGTGTTCAAAATGTAAGGTGCAAGTTTGAATTCATGGAGCATAGGTCTCATGGACATTCTCTTTTAATATGTGTGTAACACACACACACACTCTCTGTGTAATATCCTGGGTTTTTTAATTCCTATTAGATTAGTAGAGCCTCACATGTATTATTATTGAATGAAAAGAGTCGTTTAACAACTCTAATTAGGAGTTGATGAGAGGATATTGGATAGGACTCTATGTCTAATTACAGAGAGACTAGGACTCTACCTCTCTGTTGCCTATATTAACACCAATGACCTCTTCTGTAGTAGATACTTCTCCTTCTTTTCTTTGACAGAAATTTGAGAGAGAAAGTTTGGTGACTGGGAATTCAGGGGAAGAAGAGGAAGAAGGCAATCAGTTAGGGAAGAAGACCAACGGATGTCCTATTCGCGTCCGCCCATCGCTAGGGCAACGATCACGTACCGGAGGTGAGTGAATCTTCCTCGATGATTTCAAATTCACATTTTAGTTGATGGGTAGATGTTTGAGGAACTCAGTTTTGATAGGATTGTTATCTTTGAAATTGTCTCAATGGCAATCGACATGCTCAGACTCTGGGTGTGGTGGATTTCAGGGTGGAATGGGATGGTTTGGATTTCCAGTAATGATCTGGCCATTGATGTTGATTCATGTGAATAAAAGGAGATTAAATATTGAATTTGTGCAAATTCTGCACTATATTATATCTCAGTACATGAACAGAATTGCTCATGTTAGGGGTTGTGGGATCCCCTGGCCCACTGTAGGGTTGATCTGAACCAAGGAGCAGGGGGTACCAAGGATAAAAATATCGGTAGCGGCGGGCGTATCGGCCCGCCGCCAAACCGATACGAAGCGGGCGATACGTAGCGTATCGGGGATACGTATCGGCGTAGCGGTGCGATTTGAAAAAATTGCCCAAAAAATCTGAAAAAATTTCAAAAAATCCAGAAAATTGTAAAATGAAAGAATATGTGGTTCTTTTGCAAAAGTAAGTAAGAAAAGGGGGCGTATCGGTGCCCTTAATATATGAAGTCCCGTATCGGTGTATAAATAGAAAATAATAGTAATGATTAGTTTTTTCACATGTATTCATGTTTCTTAGTCATAGTAATTTAGAAAGTAATAGAAAACTCATAAAAAAAATAGAACATGAAATAAAGGCATAAGACTTTAGGTCATTACTCATTAGTCATTAGTCATTACTCATTATTGAGCAATTGAACATTGAACAATCAAATATCAATACTTCAACATTCAAGGTTTAAATTCAATCAAGTAAATAAACTATGAAGTGATCAACAATCAACACCAATTTAGAAATGACAGAGTAGAGAGTTAGTGAAGGAAATAGGAATACCTTAGTCACCACCACAATGAGGGTTCTTTATAAAATAATTTAATTAAAACCAGTTTGAAATCTAGTAGTAATAGGTAACTATATCTGAACTACTATTCCATTCCAAACATAATTAAATAAGTGTAATATCATATCTAGCAAGTTATGATAAATTGATAATTATAGACATCCAAGCACAAAAAAGGAAAGACCACCAGCAAAAGAGTCCTAGCTATCATGGTCAAGTAGGATCCTTTCGTCTTCTTGATTGCCACTTCTTTAATACATGCGCTTCGTGAAGGGGGCCCGGGGGTGTCCCCCGGCGGTGGCAAGCTGTGAAAGAGAGGTGGGTGAAAAGTAAAAAAAAAAATGCAAATGGGTCGACACCCCCTACCCCGCTACGTATCGGCCGATACGAAGCGTATCGGTCCGTATCGGCCGATACGGAGCGATACCCGATTTTTTCAAAAAATCATATCGGCCCCGGCCGATACGGCCGATACGCTTCGTATCGGCCGATATTTTTATCCTTGGGGGGTACAACACCTAGTCCGCTAGTCGACCAGTGAGGTCATGGACCCATGGGAGGTGGGCCTTGTTTGGGCCCCTATCTAATTGATTCTTGCAGCAGACACGTTAAATTGATAAAAACAGGGCAGAAGGTCGACTGTGGTTGTGGAACCACTAGGCCGACTGCCCACCTGATCTGAGATCAGGACCACACATCCTACAGGGGACCCATAGTCGACCCCAGTGATGTTGGACTCTTGCGCAGTGGGCCCCATTTGTGGTATATCTTTTGGCCATCAAAGCCCCAGGCGTGAATTAGGGAGAAAGGACAGTTTGTGTCGACAAGGGTTGTGGGACCACTGGGCCTACCTGATCATTGATCAGTACCCCACATCTTGAAGTGGGCCCAGGGGCGACCTGCCTGGTGATGGTCCCATGTGGAGTGGGCTCCATCTGCCCCACCATCCATCAGCCACAGTATCTCAAGCGTGAGACCCCATATATGTGTCTGCTGAAGATGTTTTGATGCTGTGGACTGTAGGAAACCATCTGATGATATGAAAGCCAGTATTGGTCGACCAAGGATATCAAGTATGATCATGGATTACATCCAGTGGGACCCACTGGATTTTACGTTGGATTTTTTCAGGTTTTTGTAGATTTAGACAACCTGGATGGGATCTGTAGTTAAGGGATAACCCTAGATTGAGTATGTAATTATCATAGGACCTTTTCATCTGATTTAATTAAGGGTTTTATGTATGTTATGATGGATTGTATGGACTGTTTGGCTATGTTGGCATATTTTTGTTATTTGTGTATTATGCTATGAAGGTGGGCCATTCCTGTATCATTCCTTAAACTATTATGATCGGGAGTGGGGCACCAATCTAATAAGGATTTGTATGGGACTGGTCCCACACTACTGAATGTTAATATTGTGATTTATATTGTCATGTATGGGATGATTTACTTGGAGTTATTGGTACACATGAAAAGATGATTGGTATACAGATTTATTGTGTTAGGCATGGTGCTCAGACCATGTGGGCCATGGAGGCCGTTGTCCTTGGTGGACGTGAGTGGCCGTTGTATTGGTTGGTCCTTGGTGGACGTGAATGATGAGACAGGGCTATGGTGGCCGGTATACATGTATACGATAAGCCTTGGTGGCGTGATAATGTGCATGGGGCACGAGTATGTGATTGGATGAATTCTTAATTATGTTTGACTTGTTAATATAGAATTGTATTCTCTATGTTATGTTGGTAATTAGGAAAAATTCATTCACCAATAATACTGATGTTGTGTTGCCCCCTTCAAGTAATCTTGTGTTGCCCCCTTCAAGTAATCTTGTTGCGGGTGGGCCAGAGCAGGACGACGTTCAGCACGTAGACTTTGGCTTGCGTAGCTGAAGGGTGAGAACGAGGAACATTTAAATAAATGATAGAGAGATTAGCTCTTGTTTTAGGAAGATTATTAAATGTTTTATGTCATCTTTGACTTGAGTCAAAATATGGAATTTTACTTATTTAGTGATTATGGATGTCATTTGACTTTTATAAGTTAATTGGAATTATAGTTTGATCTAAATGCATGATTCCTTGTGGAAATTATTTGATGAATGTGTGGTGAATATTGCTAAAAAATCACGATCCGAAATCCGACAGGACCTTGGAACTTGGGTCGTGACACTCTCTCTCTAGAAAGAGAGAGATATGTGTTTTTTGGGAAGCCATGCAATGATGCATGCCTCCAGGCGTTTGCTCAGCTTTCTGTGAAATCCTATTATGCATCCTCAAGTGCTTCACATTATGTTATATCGCGCATAACTAGATTCGTTGAGGAGGCCCACTTACATGGTTGGCGAGATAATTCAAGGTGAACTTATTATTTTGGTAATTGATAATTAATTTCATTTCTGTTGATGATTGTACTATTCCAAGTTTGGATGTATAGAACCCGAGAACAATAAATGCCTGAGAATGAGAATGTTGGTATATGGTGGTAATTGATAATTAATTTCATTTTTGTTGATGATTGTACTATTCCAGTTTTGGATGTATAGAACCCGAGAACAATAAATGCCTAGGAATGAGAATGTTGGAACAGTGGATGCTCGCCTAAGAATGAGAATGTTGGAATAGTGGATGCTCTAAGAATGGGAATGTTGGAATAGTGGATGCTCTCTCTCTCTCTCTCTCTCTCTCTCTCTCTCTCTCTCTCTCTCTCTCACACACACACACACACACACATACACACACAATGGAACCCATATTATTCATATGAGGTCAAGCTCTGAGGAGCCCACCTTGAAGCTTGCCAATCATTGGGTGCATTTGGAAGGGCCCGTCATTGATTAGTGTTGGGCAAATATTTCGCTCCAAATATTCTTATCCCTACATCTTTTGGTCTCAAATCTCATTCTTAACAGTTTTATAACTATTTTTCTTCTTCTTCTAGTTAATCCAACAGTGAGAGTAGAAATGTAGATTCAATGAGGGTGTTAGACTAATCAAAAGGTGGGCGCAAGTGAGACCCTTAGAGCTAGGCTACATATCGACAGTATGTGGTCCGCTCTTAGCTGAACATTTTCGAGTGTACACATTCTGTTGGAATTCTTCAACTCTCCCTGCATGAGGATCCTAGGCATGAGTATTCCTCATTTTCTTTTCTGTTAGGAGTATGGCTGTTATATCTTCTACATGGATGTGTGACTTGGGCCCAAATGATGTGATGATGACTCGGCCTTCTGGCCCAAATAACTGAGGCCTATATGTCCTTTTTTTGGGTAAATAATACTTTCATTGAAAGAAGCCAAAACAAAGACAACATCAAAGTGGGGGCAAAATTGGCCTAACCTTATCTATAGAATCTCATCAACCCTACAAAAACTCTTGTCAAACCTAGAGCAATGCTTGGCTAAAAATTGGGGGAATGGATACTAAATTTCTCTTATTTTCTTTGTTAGAATTTTGTGATCACTCCCAAAAAATTATTTTCACATGTCTGCCATTAATCTCTAACTAAACAAAACAAAGAAGGGCAATTTGTTCAATTGACCTAAACCAAGTCCTATAAATAAAACCCCATTTTCCCCCAATGTTTTCTATATCACCCTCTCTTCTCTTCAATTTCTCTCTCTTCCCTCTCTTCTCCAAATCAAATTCCCCCCAGTGAGGAATTGACTGGGGATAGGCCTGAGCCAATGAGGGCCTCAGAAAGAGTAGAAGAAATAAATTTGACAATGCAACAGGGGCACGCCCCTAATACAAGTGAGGCAAGGGGAAAGGTGGTGGACGAGGTGAGTGAGTCGAGTATTTCTATGTCTTCATCATCAGCAGGAATTCCACTTGACTCTCCCGGGGATGGTGGTCATTATGGAGATGATGAGCCTGCCATTTATGAGATAGTTGAGCATTTTTCTGGTGCTACCAATTTAGATCATTGTCGTAGCTATGTTAGACATGTTGGACAGACCGAGGCAGGGAGTAGTAGTGGTGCCGGTCAAGGAGTGGGGGAAGGTACTCGTGGTCATCATGGGGGGTCATGTTGGCCAACAAGGTGCCATGTATGGAAAGTATGGAGGTTATTCATATGACCATAATTGGTTACCCCCGTCACCACCGTTATTTTCTATCAAACAAATATTAATTGAGCAAGGGAGGCTTGAAACACCACCATGGCCCCCACGCCCTTTTCTTGCCATTGGGGGTACTGCCAGCCATCTCAATTTACAGAGGATCAAGATTGTTCATAATCTTATCAAGAGCAACCTGAATATGGTCATGGGTATGGGAGTATGGCGCAACAGTATGGAGCATATCTTTTTAACTCATACCGAAGCGATGATGATGATGATGATGATGATATTGAGCATGGGAGACACTCCACTTGGAATTAGGTTGTCATACTCATCATTCTCTCTCTAGTCCCCCTTAATTTCAGGTAAACCATAAACCTTTTGATGTCCAAGTGCTTTATGATTTATCTCACTATCATGTTTCATATTTTAATATGTTATCTTCATGGTCTTAAATTTCACAACTTATTTGATGATTGAGTGATGGATAATTGATGTGTTATTTTTATTTTCTTATATTTTATACTAATAAATTGATCATGAGCCAAAATAATGATTGCAGTATATGAAATACTGGAGAAGACAGCGACACAAGACTCGTGACTTGAGGTGACCGAGCCCGGACAAAGGAGGAGGGTTGTGCGTTAGGTAGCCGACAGCCAGCACAATACTCAGTCGGATTTTTTTATGGATTTGAGACCTAATGAAATTTCGTTGGGGCATCCCCTACTTAGCGACGCGCTGTATGGTCCAGGTACAGTGATAAGTGAGCAAGGACCGCTGCATCGGCGCCCGGGTGCAGTGCTAAATAGCAAGGGTCCTCACACTTTATTGGACGAGTGTAGGGGGTAAGGAAGCTAGTACAAAATAGAAGGCTGAGATTGGGCACTTTGAACATTGGGAGCCTAATTGGGAAACTTATGGAAGTGGTGGATATAATGGAAAGGAGACGAATCGCAATTGCTTGCTTACAAGAGACAAGATGGGTGGGACACAAAGCTATAGAGATTGAGAGGACCGGGTATAAGTTATAGTATACGGGACTTAATAGATCGAGGAATGGGGTCGGCATAGTGGTAAACAAGGACTTAAAGGAAGATGTAGTGAATGTAAAGCGCTATGGAGATAGGATTATTGCAATTAAGTTAGTGTTAGGAGAAGAGATAGCGAACGTAATTAGTGCTTATGCCCCCCAGGTGGGCTTAGGAGATGGACTTAAGGAGAAGTTTTGGGAAGACTTGGAAGGAGTGCTACTAAAGATACCTCAAGGAGAGATGGTCTTCATAGGAGGTGATTTGAACGGTCATGTAGGACGTGACGTAGATGGATACATAGGAGTACACGGGGGACATGGGTACGGTAATAGAAATGAAGAAGGGAAGGATATCTTGGAGTTTTCAGTGGCTTATGATCTCATGGTAACTAACACATTTTTTAGAAAGAGAGAGGAGCATTTGGTGACTTATAAGAGTGGCTCATTGAGGACACAAATTGACTTCTTCTTAACTAGGAAAAGAGACCGTTTAGCTTGTAAAGATTGTAAGGTTATACCGGGGGAAAGCTTGACTTCCCAACATAGGTTGTTGATCATAGATGTGCAGTTACAAAGGTGGACTAGAAAAAAGAAGTTGTATAGATGCTCAAGGACTAAATGGTGGAACCTGAAAGGTGATAAGCAACTAGCTTTTAGGGAAAGAGTACTAGAGGAAGACGTTTGGGTGACAGATGAGAGTGCAAATAATATGTGGGATAAGGTAGCAGAGTGTATTAGGAGGATAGGGAAAGAAGTCTTAGGAGAATCTAAAGGGGGTGCTCCGGTACAGAAAGAGGCATGGTGGTGGAGCGAAGCCGTCCAAGACAAGATAAGAGTTAAAAGAGAGTGCTTTAAAACTTGGCAAAATGATCGAATTGAAGCGAACTTGGAGAGGTATGAAGAAGCAAAAAGAGAAACAAAAAAGGCAGTTAGTGAGGCCAAGGCAAAGGCATTTGAGGAGCTATATAGGCGACTTGACACTAAGGAAGGCGAAAGAGAGATATTCAAGCTTGCTAAAACTAGAGATCGGCGGACCAAGGACTTAAACCAAGTTAAATGCATTAAGGATGAGGATGAAAAGGTATTAGTAAAGGAAGAGGAGATAAAGGAGCGTTGGAAGAGCTACTTCTACAAGTTATTTAACGAAAGCAGTAGTAGTGACATACAATTGGGGCAGCTTACCATTTCTAGAGAAGAAGCGAATCATATATTCTATAGGAGAATCAGTAGGGAAGAAGTTAAAGAAGTATTGAAAAGAATGAAGAATGGGAAAGCGGTTGGGCCAGATGGTATCCCTATGAGGTCTGGAGGTGCTTGGGGGAGGATGGTATTAGTTGGTTGACAAAGCTTTTTAATGTAGTGCTAAAGAGCAAGAACATGCCTAATGCATGGAGGAAAAGTATTCTTATACCCATATACAAGAACAAAGGAGAAGGCCTATGACCGGGTTCCTAGGGAGATTCTTTGGAAAGTTCTGGAAAAGAAAAGAGTTTGTATCGCTTATATTGAGGCGATAAAGGATATGTATGATAGAGCCGTGACATCTATAAGGACGACTGGCGGTGAAACTAAGGAGTTTCCTATCACGATTTGTCTACACCAAGGCTCAGCGTTAACCCGTACTTGTTTTCCCTAGTTGTGGATGAGATTACAAGACATATCCAGGATGAGGTGCCGTGGTGTATGCTATTTACAAATGACATTGTTTTAGTGGATGAGACGAGAGAAGAAGTGAATGCTAAACTTGAATTGTGGCAGAAAACATTAGAGACAAAAGGGTTTAGGCTAAGTCGATGCAAAACGGAATATATGGAATGCAAGTTTAGTCAAAGTAGGACACCTGGTAACATAGAAGTAAGTTTGGGCACACAAAAGATTGTAGAGAAAGAAAGCTTTAGGTACCTTGGATCTATGGTGCAACATGATGGAGGGATTGATACTGATGTAAGTCACTAGGATTCAAGCCGGGTGGACCAAATGGAGGAGTGCTTCAGGGGTCTTGTGTGACTGGAAAGTCCCCCTCAAGGTTAAAGGAAAGTATTATAAGGTGGCGGTACGGCCAGCGTTGTTATATGGATCAGAGTGTTGGGCAGTAAAGCATAATCATGTCAAGAAGATGGAAGTTGCGGAGATGAGAATGCTAAGATGGATGTGCGGGATCACAAGGAGAGATAGGATTAGGAATGAGGAGATTAGGGGCATAGTAGGAATAGCACCGATTGGAGATAAAATCAGAGAAAATCGACTGAGATGGTTCAGCCATGTTAGAAGGCGTCCAACAGAGGCACCTGTTAAAAGGTGTGAAAGCATGGAGATTGCCAAGAGTAGGAGAGGGAAAGGGAGACCCAAGAGAAGTTGGAAAGAAACTATTAAACATGATCTTGCCTACATGGATCTAACGGAGGACATGGCCCTAAACAGATTTGATTGGCGTCATCAAATCCATATAGCCGACCCCACCTAGTGGGAAAAGGCTTGGTTTGGTACCAATGGAAAAAAAATTGTTTTCCAATATTTTCTAATATTCCGGATTTTTTTGGATATTTTGCGAATGTTTCTGGATAAAAAAAAAATTTTTCACACTGCGACGACCGCGACGGACCGATAACCTCGACCGATACTTACACCGTATCGGTTTTTTGTCCCGGCCGATACCGGGGCCGATACTGTGATTTTGAACCATTCCCAAGTGAACTTTGATTTTTTGCTGCAGATGAGAGGGTCTAAAAGGTCACATCTTGGTGTACTATTTCATGTTAGTGTTGTCGATATGTCTTCTACTATAGTTTTGCCAAAGGTTTTCGAAGTTTCTGCGTCCACATTTAGGTTGGTATATCTCTGAAAGCTTTGTTTGTGTTTCTTCTGATCCTTCTTTTTTCTCAAGCTCCGAGTCCGTATATATTTTAAGTTCAGAAACACTATAAATGTTTTGTCTTTTGATGCTGATTACTTAGATGATGTCAATACAGTTATAAACCAAAATTGTTGGACTTTTTGGAAAAAAGTTTGCTCATTATATGAGAGTGAGTATATGCTTGCCTTGCTATCCGACACTGGCAATCTTCAGTCATTTATTGAAAAAGTTTGTGAGCTAGCGGGGGCACATAGCTTGCCATCTAATGAGTATAGAGTAGCTCTTTCAGACTTTGCTATGAACGTACGGATGATTTACTTAGATAAGCGAGAGGAGGATTAGGCCAAGTTTGAATCGCTGATTAGCCTTTGCTACATAAGTGTTAACACCAGTGACACAAAGCATCCATCTTCGTGACTGTAAGTAATATGTAGTACAATGATCAGTGACCAGTTGGTGACAAATCCACCGGTTCATTGATCTTGATGGTGCCTGAAAAAGTCGATTATCTTTGGCCTAATCCTCCTCTCGCTTGCTTCACACCACAATATCTCCAATCTAACTTCAATTTGTTTCAATTCTCCCCAAAGTTCTGCATTTTCATTTAGGCCCATAAATGTTTGTTTCCCCTATCTGAAGCTGCGATGCACTAAAAATTTATAGAAACTATGAGTCTCTGACAAACCTTCCCATTATCCTTTCCAGCTCAGCAACCAGTACAGAGCTTCTCTAGAACGTAATCAAGCCCCTTGATTCACCTTCAGACAGGACAAAAGTCCAGCTGCAATCTTCTGCTCTCCATAACTCTTCAATGATTTTCAGATTTACTTTCTCTGGTCTCCATTCAGCTGCAATTCTCTGCTTTCTATTCTCTTATCAATTTTTGCAGCAATATTCTCTTTTCGCCCAAATTTCCGTGAATCTACAGAGAAGTATTTCCAATTTTGTTGCTTCCTTTTTTTTTCTTTTTCTTTTTGAGGGAGTGGGGGGAGCTTCCATTTTAGCTAATGCTACACAAACGTGCCAATAAGTTTTATAGTTGTCCCCACACAAGCACCCTTTTAACTTTCTTATTGCTTGCCTCCTGTTTTCTCTCTTTCTCGATGATTGGACCATAAGCTCTCTCCTTCATCCTTTCCTCATTCTCATCTTCATCTTCCTCATTCATTACAAGATTTGCAGCAATAAGAATTGGAGGAATATCATCTCTTTGCCACGCCATGAAGTTGTTGTCACTAACTCTCAATGCGTCAGCTACACTATATGACTCATTCTGTTGGTATGGCTCGTCATCACCAATCGACTCTTCATCTTCATCTTCCGGCACATCCTACAAGTCTCGAGTTTGTGTCTTCACCACAACCTGCCAAGTATTGCCTAATTTGGAGTCTTTTACATAAAAAACTTGTTCCACTTGAGATGCTAGCACAAATGGCTCATTGGTATTCCTTTTCTTTGTGAAATTGACGCTGGTATAGTTGTGTTTATCTGTTTGGATTCCTCTATCGTCTTTGCCGACGTCCCACCAATCGCACTTGAATAAAAAAACATTATTGTCCCCAATATAATCCAATTGAATAATGTCTGTCAGGACACCATAGTAATCTTGGTTTCCTGATTCGTCATCTCCCTTTACAATCACGCCGCTATTCTGACTTTTTCGAAACATCTCACGATCTTTTGTGTGAAATCGTAGGCCATTAATGATACAACCCTTGCATCGTGTCACTCTTCTGTAAGGGCCTCGTGCTAAGTCTAGAAGTTGATTATTGACACGTGCGTTCCCTTGATTGTACAATTGTGTAACCTGTTCATACTTGTGAGTGAGATAAATATAATATGATAGAAGTAATGTGTGATGTAAAAAGATTTATGTTGCATGACACTTACACGTTCTTCAAACCATTTAGGAAACTTCTCTTCGTGCCTCTTTACTACATTCCTTAGACTCTCTCCCTCTCTCTCCAACTGTTCCTTGTGTTCACTATACAAAAAGACATACAATTATAGCCCCAAGGAATTACATTAAAAGAGAGATAAAAATGGACAAATGAAAAATACTAAATATATATCAAATACTCTGGGATAAGTGTCATACGTAAGAAACGATAGAACTTCGTCATAGTTTTTCAATACGTAAATACGAGCCTGCTCCCAAGCTCTGTCATCAATATATCCATATTCTCCTTTCCCTAGTGGACGACGATCCTTTGAAAAAAGGGAAAGCCTTGATGCGTTTGTTTGGTACTTCCATCATAATTTATTTCTACTCTATTGAACTTGGTCTCAACCCTATGCAAGTACATTGAGCAAAACGTCAGGCATTCTGCAGCAATGTAACCTTCTGCGATTGACCCTTCTGGAAAAGCTTTATTGCTCACATAACGCTTCAATGTATATAAGTACCTAATAAAATATAAATCCAGGATGATAAACAAAGGAGCAATATGATATAAACATGATAAGTGCATAATTTACACTAAAAATAATAAAATGCACTACCTTTCAATCGGATACATCCATCGATATTATACTGGTCTGCCAAGAATCACCTCTCGCGCGAGATGAATGGGCAAGTGCACCATAATATCAAAGAATGACGGTGGGAATTGTAAGAGTTTGTGATGAGATGAAGAAGACAATAATGGCAAGAAACTCAATGATCTGGGATCATCGATTGCTGAGTATTAATAATGAATTGAAGCCTCAGTCAAGGACTAATTACAATAATCAAGGCATAAGTTATGGTGAAAGAATTGACTAAATCTTAATCCCCTAATCAATTGACATCTCCTAAGCAATCAGCTGTTATTGTTGACACAATCAGCTGTTGCAATCAGCTGTGATTGTTGACACAATTAGCTGCTGTTATTGTTGACACAATCAGCTGTTATTGTTGACACAATCAACTGTTATTGTTGATACAATCAGCTGTTATTGTTGACACTCCCCCTCAAATTGATGCGGTAAGTTAGAAAACATCAATTTGCTAGTGAGATCATGATGACGTGGTGTGGGAAGAGTTTTTGTGAAGATATCCGCCAACTGGTCAAGAGTAGAGACATGAGGCAGAGTTATCTTGTCAGTAACAATATGCTGACGGATGAAGTGGCAATCGATCTCAATATGCTTCGTTCGTTCATGAAAGACTGGATTGTTAGCAATGCGGGTAACACTTGTGTTGTCCCCATGAAGAGGTGTTGATTTACCAACAGAGACACTGAATTCACAGAGAAGACGGCGGAGCCAGATGATTTCAGCACTTGCGGATGACATGGCCCGATATTCAGCCTCAGCAGAAGATTTTGAAACGGTGGTTTGCTTCTTGCACTTCCATGAAATTAAAGAGTCCCTAAGAAACATACACCAACCAGTGGTAGATCGCCGAGAATCTGGGCAACCAGCCCAGTCAGCATCCGCATAAGCGGATAAGTGTAGAGAAGCGCCCGAAGAGTAGAAGAGACCATGGTTAAGAGTGCCTTTGACATAGCGGAGTATGCGTAAGGCAGCATCAAGGTGTAGTTTATGAGGATTGCTCATAAACTGACTAACCGTATGAACAGCATGAGAAATATCCGGCCGAGTCATAGTTAAGTAGAGCAAACTACCAACTATCCGCCAAAAAACAGAGGGATCATCCAGGGGCTGGCCATCATTCTTACTGATTTTGCTGTTCAACTCCATAGGTGTATCAAAAGTGTGAGCATCATCAAGTCGTGACGAAGTTATCAAATCTGTAGCCTATTTCCACTGATGAACTCGAATGCCAGATTTAGTACGCAAGAACTCCAACCCCAGAAAGTAGGTGAGAGGACCAAGATCCTTCATTCTGAAGTGACGAGTGAGATGATGTTTGAGATCTATAATGCTGGCATTATCATTGCCACTGATAATCATATCATCAATATAGACCAAAAGAAAGGTGTAGCCCTTCGATGTCCATCAGAGAAATAGAGAGCTATCCGAATGACTCTGACGAAAACCAGCTCAAAGATTTCGTAGTTTACAAACATGCTTAGGAGGACAGCATATCTTGGAGGAGGCTTTAAGTAAACAGTCTCCTGCAAATCCCCATGAAGAAATGCATTTTTGACATCCATTTGCCACAGAGGCCAGTTGCGGGCGGCAGCGATACAGAGGAGAGTACGAACGGTGGTCATTTTAGCTACTGGTGCAAATGTCTCCTCATAGTCGATCCCATACTCCTGTTTATATCCCCGTGCAACCAATCGGGCTTTGTAGCGATCAAGACTTCCATCTGAGTGAACTTTTATGGAGAAGATCCATTTACTGCCAATCATAGAGGCTCCTTCAGGAGCCGGTACCAAGTCCCATGTATGATTAGCTTCGAGAGCAAGCAATTCCTCATTCATAGCATCTTGCCAGTAAGCAATCTTCGAGGCCTGTGAAAATGAGGTAGGTATAGGAGTACTAACCAAAGATGAAAACAGAGCAGGAAAGCCATAGCGGTTAGGGGCAATGGAAAGACGATTAGATCGTCGCAGAGGGATGATATTAGCAGAAGAAGCATGGTTACATGTAGGAGCAGTAGGCTGCACTGGGAGATGATCAGAAGAGGGAGGTACCATAGGTGGAACCTTGGTACGCCGAACATAGACCTTGGTAATAGGTGGTTGAGAAGTCGCAGGGAAGTGCGGCATATAAGACACTGCAACGGGTGATTATCCAAACGCAAAGAAAAGAAAGGAATGTGTTCCAAGAATATCACATTACGAGATATTCGCATTCGTTTCTCGGATTGATTATAACACAGAAATCCCTTGTGTTCAGTACTGTAGCCTAAAAAGATGCATTTGGCAGCCTGAGGAGACAACTTTGTGCGCTCTGTAGGTGGAAGATGAACAAAGCACAGGCAGCCAAAAACTCGTAAGTGAGAATATGAAGGGGCATGTCCAAAGAGAGTTTCATAAGGAGTAATTTTTCCTAGAACAAAGCTAGGATGACGATTGAGGAGATAAACAGCAGTCTATGCAGCATCACACCACAAGGTGGGAGGAACTAAAGATGCAATCATCAGAGTACGAACAGTTTCAAGAATATGTTTGTTCTTTCGTTCCGCAATCCCATTTTGTTGAGGAGTATGCGGACAAGATTTTTGGTGAAGAATTCGTTTATCAGAAAGGAATGCAGAGAAGTCATGAGACATATATTCTCCACCGGAATCTGATCTTAGAATTTTCATGCTTTCTGAAATTGGGTTTGGACCATGTGATAAAATTTTTGAAAGATGGAGAAGACTTCAGATTTCATACGCATAAAGTAAATCCAAGTATAATGAGAATGGTCATCGATAAAAGTCACATAGTATTTGAATCCCGTCCTACTCAAGGTAGGAGCAATTCCTCAAACATCTGAATGAATGATGTCAAAGGTTGCCAAAGCACGTGCATTATGAATAGGAAAAGGCAAGATGTGACTTTTACTTAAGCAACAAGTTTCACACTTAGATTGAGATAAAGAAGACATCATCGTATGATTAATAGTAGAATCCACATAACCAAATTTAAACAAGGAAAGCAAATATGCATTGTTCACATGACCAAGACGTTTATGCCAAACAGTCCATAATTTATTGAAAGTAGAAGAAGCCGCAAAGAGAGAACGATGTCTAATGTCCAGCAAGAACAGGCGCCCATGTTTACTCCCCGTCGCGATCACTTTCCCAGTGTGTCGCTCCTGTATTACAGAACTAGAGGAAGAAAAGTGAACAAGATAGCCATCATCGATAAGTTGTCCTACAGAAAGAAGATTGGCTGATAATTTAGGAACAAAATAAACATTGGGAAGAGTGATGGGCTGGCCAGAAACACTAGATAAAGTAATAGTACCACTCCTGAAATGAGTAGTTGATCACCATTAGCAGTGATGATTTTCTCTTTGCCAAGGGAAGGGTGAGAATCTGTAAAGCTATGTTCTACCGATGTCATGTGATTGGAGGCTCCTGAATCTAAAAACCATGTGGAAGAGGTAATAGGAGAAGAAAGAGAGGCAGAGGAATGAAAAGCAGGAGATGCTATATGAGAATGAAATTGATACCGACCACCATTAAGACCCATGGAAGCATAGGCGGAGGTCACCGTGCTCTGAATCAGTTCTTGAATCTGTGTTGGAGTCATGGATACAGTCCTAGAAGAAGTGCTTCCCGTGTCAGGAAGAGATGCTTGAACTTGGAATGCAGCATGATTATTTTGTCTGGGCATGGTGGAAGGATTTTGCTTCTGCTGAGGTCCATTCTTCCTCTGGAGGCTGTGACAGTCATCAATAAGATGACCAGAGCGTTTGCAATATCGGCAGACTAATTTCTTTCGACAGTTCTTGGCCAGATGACCAAAGCTTTTGCTCTTAAAGCATTGAATAGGTCTTTGATTGGGGTTTGCCAGAAGAACAGATTCAGTATGAAGAGAGGCTAGGGAGGCCTGTGGTGCTTCAAGAATGGTACGCTGAGAGGTGAGGCGAAGTTCTTCTCGAAGGACTTCTTGAAAGCAAGTGTCTAGATTTGCGGTGACTTCTCTATTCATGAGAGCTGACCGAACAAATTCGAAATCAGGTCTGAGATTTATTAGGAACTGGCTGATGTGGGTTTCCTCTTGTAATTTAAGAGCCTCGGACAGAAACCCAGCAGATACTGACTGAATTATCATAGCATCCCTTTCAGTCCATAAGGTGAGAAAACCATTGTAGTACTCTTGCACAGATTTATCACCCTGACTAATTTTGCAATTTCACTATCAAGTTGAAATTTACGAGCTTTATTGGTTTGATGATAAATATTCTTGAGATGACTCCACATATCAGATGCGGTAGTATATGCTTGAAGAGAAATAACAAGAGAAGGGTTAATGGAATTAAGAATCCAAGTGATGACCTTAGCATTGTCTTTAGAACAGGTGGCTAAATCTTTTGTGTTAGTAGTTGTAGTAGGTTTAGGTACTGAACCTGTTAGGTATTTTGTATATTGCAATTTGATGGATGCATTATCATTTTAGCATCTCATGATTTTCACACAAGCATTGAGTTAAATATCTTGAAATCTGATTTTCTACATGCTTTGGTTTTAAATATTGCAAATCTTAATTTGTGCATGTTTTGGATTTAAATCTTGGATGCATTTGTTTTTGAAAAGATCTTAAATCAAGCTAGCCTATGCTTTAAAGTTTCAAATTATATTTGGCATTTTATGTTTCATGATTTTAAAAGCACTTAGATGATTTAAAATCATGTTTCCAAGCTTGGTTTAATGGCCCAAAAATCCCTTCATGAAAATACTTTGAAATGTGCTAAAGTTGGGATTTTTGTCTAGAGCTTTCGGTCAACCGACGTCAAGCAGTCGGTCAACCGACAGTGGAACCGAGGCCAACCAAGAGGCTCCATCGGTTCCAAAAACAGACAGCTACATTTTCAACATTTTTGTGCTGTCGGTTCAGCCGTCGGTTCCTTGTCGGTCAACCGACAAATGAGGGTCAACCGATAGATGTATAACGGTCAGAAAACTTTCGAAAACATGACCGTTGCCTAGTGACCGTTGAGGTGTCGGTCGACCGACACCTACCTGTCGGTCGACCGACAGGTATCCGTTGGCAGCTTTTTCTATAAAAGCAAGCTCATTCCTTTGGCCAATTTTGATGATTTTTAAGCCATTCTTGAAGAGCTTGAGGCCAAAGAAAGGGGAAGAGCTAAGGAAGGCTAATGGGTCATTAGGAAAAGCTAAAGCTTGGATTAATGAAGTTAAACCACCAAGTAAGCTTTGCCTTTTGTTAATCATATATTTTATGCTTTGTCTAAATTATTGGCAATGATTTTAAGCATATTAACTATGATGTGTTGAATCCTCTACTTCCTTTAATCTTTGATTTTATATCATAGGATTCTTCACTTAGGTTCAATCAAAGTTTTGTTTTTAAAACTTTAAAATCAGGTTTTATGAAAATCTTTGATATCCTTTTTTAGCATGATTCTATTTCTTGTTTGAATCTTCTTTGTTGTTTTCATACATTTAAACCTTAGTTAAATTAGTTTTTGAAAACAACATTGCACATGCATCACTTGATTAGTCTTAATCATTTTCATACAACTTGCGATCTTTAGATTTTCATATCATTCACAAGATTGTAATTGTTCAAGTGATTTGCATTTGACTTCAATCATATCTTTTATGTGCTTTCAACTTTGAAATGCTTTAAGCATAAATTCATTGGACTTAATTTTATCTTGATTGAAGTTCTAAACACACACACTTCATGAGCATTCATCTTTGCATTACTTAGAGTGTTGTGTGAGTTAGATTTACATTTTCATATCCGCCTACTTAGAGGCATTTTACTTAAGCTTTAATTGTAATCTCTTAGAGTGTTTTGTGAAAACACTTTCTTGAGAGAAATCATTTAATTGTAAGGTTATTGCTTAGCCATATAAAAGCATTGTGTATAGGTTGTTGTTTAGCCTAGAAAAAACAACATTGTAAAGGTTATTGCTTAGCCTAGAAAAGCATAGTTGTAGAGGTTATTGCTTAGCCTATTGAAAAGCATACTTAGTGGAAATCCGGTGGGGTGTTGGATACACAAGCCGGTAGTGGATGTAGGCATTGAGGCCGAACCACTATAAATGATTGTGTAGTGGTGATTGATTTGTGGTGATTGTATTTGTTAAGCTTCCGCATTATGTATGTTAATCATCACATGTGACTAGTTAATTGTAAAGAAATTAAAATTGGTCATAATTAGTCACTACTTGTAGCTCACCCTATTCACCCCCCCTCTAGGGTTAGGATCCCAGGACTTTCAAGTGGTATCAGAGCAAGGTTACTCCATTTAGGGCTTAAACACCCGGAGTTGATCCTCTCTATCTAGATCAAAACCCTAGTGTTGTTTTTCTATGAAAATCATTAGAATGGATTCCACTAGTTTAGACTTTGTAGATTCTTGTGTAGATTCCTCTAGACCCCTCCTTCTTCCATCTATTGGAGATTCTAACATTAAAATTAATGAATCTAAATCTAAATCAAAAGAAGAAGAATATGATGAAAATGAAGCTTATGAGGAATTGTACACATGGTCCTTAGAGCTTTCTAAGAAGAATAAAAGATTAAAAGAAGAATCTAAAAGTCTAAACCAAGAATTAGTCTCTTCTAAAATGAACTTAAAGAAAAGATGAATTAATAAATTGTGTAGAATCTAAGTTCATGATCTCTTTACATAATCTATCTAACATTAAAGATGACATAAGAGAATCAAAGATAGATCGTGATAATCTTAATAAGGAAATTCTAAACTAAGAGATCAATTAAAAAGGCAAGATGAAAACATTAACAATTTAAGAATCCAAGTTAACCATTTCTATGGAAAAGTTATCTAATGCACAAATTAAGATAAAACTCTAGAACTTGGATCTAATGTTATCAATGAAGTTAAATTTTGAATTAAACTTGGCCCATGAAGAGCTAAACAACTTTAAGGGAATTGAAAATGAATTAACAAAAGTTAAAAATGAAAATTCAACCCTTAAAAACCAAGTCACTCAACTTGAAACCTACAAACAAAAGTATGAGTGCAAATTTACCCAAAGTGAAGAAAGATTTGAAAAGTTATTGAAATTGGGTAAATCTAAAGAGATAGGACGGGTCTTGGTTTTGATAGGAATATTTCTCATGACCCTAAGTTCACCAACAAATTTGTTAAAGGTGAGTCCTCTTTCTCTAGCACTCACACTTCCTTGCCATTGACTAAATGTAATTATTGTGGCATTGAAGGACATTTTAAGTTTGAGTGCAAACAAAGAAGAAGCGATGTGTCTAAACCCATCTTTGAACCAAAGAAAGTTAAATCAAATTCTATGATGGTTAAGACACTAAAAACCAAGGAAGACTCCAAGAAGACTAAACAAGTAAAACCTATTAGAAAGGAGTCTCCTAAAATAGATTCTAAAAAGGTTAAACAAGTTAAACCAACTCTAAAAGAATCTATTAACAAAAAGCTTCTCAATCTTCCTCCCATTACTCAACAAATGAAAGAACTTTTGAATAAAGTTGCTAAGTTAAATCTAAAATTCAAAAGTCAAATAAGGGGAGGAAATAAGAAGAAAAGAAAAGAGAATTCATCCCTAAGAAGAAAAGTCACCAACCTCAAAAGACTAATCACCAACCTAAGCCAAATTTAGTAAATCTAAACATCATGGTGATAAGTCTAAATTGAAAATTTATCAGTCAATCTCCAATAGTTTGGTGAGACTTTTAAGATAGACCTCAAAGACCAACCCTCACAAGACCTTAGGTGGATTCCTAAAGTTATATATTTAGTAAAACCTTAAGGCTTGGGACCTCTTGACCAACCTACTCCTTAATAGTTAAATCATTTTGTTGGTCATGTTGCATTTGCATTTTGTTCTTTCTCAGTTACATTTTATTAAAATGCATTTGTTTCTTTTAATCAATTGATTTTGTTTCATGTACTTCTCTAGTTATATATCATGGTTTTCAAAATCATTTTGATTATAATTTTCTCATGTTAGATTTGCTTTTTACTCACTTTGAGTTATATTTCTTGTATTGCATTTCTACATGTTCAATTGATTATGGTTTCAAAAGCTTTCATAGCTAGATTATTCATAATCAATTGATATTGTAAAATCATTTGTTTAGATGTCTTAGTAAGATTTGTTTTGAAAAACAAATGATTTGAAACAATTTGGATTTTCCATGGATTTCTAAGTTATACCTTCATATGGAAAATTACTTTGAAAAGATCAACTTGTATGTTTTCCAATTAAGTTATATCTTTTAAAATACAAGTTGAAAAAGTGTTATCTTCAAAATCATACTCTTTATGCTCATTGTTGGATTTTGTTTATTAAAATGATTTGAAGATTGTATAATTGGAAATGCTTTAAAACATTTTTAGTTATAAACATCAAAGCATATTCCTTGTTTTCATTTCCTCATGCATTTAGTTATCTTAACTTAAATGGAAATGAATGTTGTTATAGGCAATTTGCATCTTTAGTTTCATTCTTTTTATATGCAAATGTCTATTAGTTTCTTGTATGGTTGTGATCTTATTTACATTTGTAAAAACCATACTAGAACTCAAAAACCCTATCCTTTATGCTTTCTAGTTATTTTTTAATGATGGTTATGATGTTGATTCTATGTGTATTTTTCTTATTGATATCATTCTTATACATGTTTCAACTTCATAGTAGTGTTGAATCATATGAAACCTCTTTGAACTCCCTTCCTTGTATTTCATAGATTGTTTGATGGATTTCATAGTTGTTGAATTCATATGATTTGACACTTTTTGTAAATTGCATGCTTTACCTTGGTATATTTTTTAAATGCAATTTCTCTTGTTCATCACTATGCTCATTAGTCATATCATTAAAAGTGATGAATAATCATTTTATGATGCTTGTTGGAATTTTGTGTTTGTCACATGCTTGACTCTTAATCATGTTTCATGTTCAATTGGTAATCAATTGGTTATCATTTTCATTTAGTATCATTTCCAATTGAATATCATATCTTGAGTTTGTGATAGAACTTGTGTACATTGGATTTGATCTTGATAGTCATATGTCATTTGTTCCCTGTCACATTCCATTAGCATCATAATCTTCATGATTGCCACCTCTCTGGAACTTATAGGTAAATCACATGACCACCATGTTTATGTGTTCATAATCTTGGTTGGTTATGGTTGAGGTAGGCTTCATGATTGAACTTCATTTCACTCATCTTGTGCATGATAGTTATATCCAATGATTGTATGAAATGATTTCAAAATCTTCATAGCATATGATTTTCATAGTTATATTATTTGATGCTATGCTTAGTAAATTCCCTTGACCTTGCTCTATATTGGTAATTTGATCAATTTGTACTTCAATAGTAAATTATCATTATCAATTGGTATCTAATTCTTCTCTTGAAGTTAACCCTCAATTGGTTAAACCATCTTCTTGCACCTATTAGTTAAATCCTTGTCAAAAGTTTGACAAAAGAAGAGTATGGATTGAGGGGGAGTAAACCTTCTAAGGAAGCATTAGAGTTGATCAAATTCACCCTTATATTGGCTCTGTACCCTTATAGCCTATTTACCCATGCATGATGCCCTGTTATATAATTCATTTTTGATTTCCTTTGTTAACAGGTGCTACTAAAAGGTATTTTCCTTGTTTCATGTGTGTAGGTACCCCTCCTCATTTGGTACTTTGCAATTTAATGGCAAAGGGGGAGAATAATAACAAGCTTGGAGAAGGGGAGAAGTTCTCAAGTTTAATGGCAAAGGGGGAGAAAGAACTAAGGGGGAGAAAGAGCATTCAAGCTACCCAAAGGGAGAAAATGCATTGGAGAGAATGCATGGTCAAAGGGGGAGAAAAGAAATGAAGAATGATGAAAGCTTGGGAGCTAAAGAAGATTTCAAGGATTGTCCAGCCAAGGAGGAGCTGAAGACAGTGTGAAAATTTAGTGGTTGAGCAGGTTTGCCAACATATTAAAGGTTTGCCATCAAATTGCAAAGGGGGAGATTGTTAGGGATTTTGTATATTGCAATTTGATGGATGCATTATCATTTTAGCATCTCATGATTTTTCACACAAGCATTGAGTTAAATATCTTGAAATCTGATTTTCTACATGCTTTGGTTTTAAATATTGCAAATCTTAATTTGTGCATGTTTTGGATTTAAATCTTGGATGCATTTGTTTTTGAAAAGATCTTAAATCAAGCTAGCCTATGCTTTAAAGTTTCAAATTATATTTGGCATTTTATGTTTCATGATTTTAAAAGCACTTAGATGATTTAAAATCATGTTTCCAAGCTTGGTTTAATGGCCCAAAAATCCCTTCATGAAAATACTTTGAAATGTGCTAAAGTTGGGATTTTGTCTAGAGCTTTCGGTCAACCGACGTCAAGCAGTCGGTCAACCGACAGTGGAACGTCCCGGCCGATACCGGGGCCGATACTGTGATTTTGAACCATTCCCAAGTGAACTTTGATTTTTTGCTGCAGATGAGAGGGTCTAAAAGGTCACATCTTGGTGTACTATTTCATGTTAGTGTTGTCGATATGTCTTCTACTATAGTTTTGGCAAAGGTTTTCGAAGTTTCTGCGTCCACATTTAGGTTGGTATATCTCTGAAAGCTTTGTTTGTGTTTCTTCTGATCCTTCTTTTTTCTCAAGCTCCGAGTCCGTATATATTTTAAGTTCAGAAACACTATAAATGTTTTGTCTTTTGATGCTGATTACTTAGATGATGTCAATACAGTTATAAACCAAAATTGTTGGACTTTTTGGAAAAAAGTTTGCTCATTATATGAGAGTGAGTATATGCTTGCCTTGCTATCCGACACTGGCAATCTTCAGTCATTTATTGAAAAAGTTTGTGAGCTAGCGGGGGCACATAGCTTGCCATCTAATGAGTATAGAGTAGCTCTTTCAGACTTTGCTATGAACGTACGGATGATTTACTTAGATAAGCGAGAGGAGGATTAGGCCAAGTTTGAATCGCTGATTAGCCTTTGCTACATAAGTGTTAACACCAGTGACACAAAGCATCCATCTTCGTGACTGTAAGTAATATGTAGTACAATGATCAGTGACCAGTTGGTGACAAATCCACCGGTTCATTGATCTTGATGGTGCCTGAAAAAGTCGATTATCTTTGGCCTAATCCTCCTCTCGCTTGCTTCACACCACAATATCTCCAATCTAACTTCAATTTGTTTCAATTCTCCCCAAAGTTCTGCATTTTCATTTAGGCCCATAAATGTTTGTTTCCCCTATCTGAAGCTGCGATGCACTAAAAATTTATAGAAACTATGAGTCTCTGACAAACCTTCCCATTATCCTTTCCAGCTCAGCAACCAGTACAGAGCTTCTCTAGAACGTAATCAAGCCCCTTGATTCACCTTCAGACAGGACAAAAGTCCAGCTGCAATCTTCTGCTCTCCATAACTCTTCAATGATTTTCAGATTTACTTTCTCTGGTCTCCATTCAGCTGCTAATTCTCTGCTTTCTATTCTCTTATCAATTTTTGCAGCAATATTCTCTTTTCGCCCAAATTTCCGTGAATCTACAGAGAAGTATTTCCAATTTTGTTGCTTCCTTTTTTTTTCTTTTTCTTTTTCTTTTTGAGGGAGTGGGGGGAGCTTCCATTTTAGCTAATGCTACACAAACGTGCCAATAAGTTTTATAGTTGTCCCCACACAAGCACCCTTTTAACTTTCTTATTGCTTGCCTCCTGTTTTCTCTCTTTCTCGATGATTGGACCATAGCTCTCTCCTTCATCCTTTCCTCATTCTCATCTTCATCTTCCTCATTCATTACAAGATTTGCAGCAATAAGAATTGGAGGAATATCATCTCTTTGCCACGCCATGAAGTTGTTGTCACTAACTCTCAATGCGTCAGCTACACTATATGACTCATTCTGTTGGTATGGCTCGTCATCACCAATCGACTCTTCATCTTCATCTTCCGGCACATCCTACAAGTCTCGAGTTTGTGTCTTCACCACAACCTGCCAAGTATTGCCTAATTTGGAGT
This sequence comes from Litsea cubeba, assembly GCA_012931725.1. Classification (NCBI taxonomy): domain Eukaryota; kingdom Viridiplantae; phylum Streptophyta; class Magnoliopsida; order Laurales; family Lauraceae; genus Litsea; species Litsea cubeba. Next base: position 109,737,896 of record CM022946.1, read on the forward strand.
CTTTTACATAAAAAACTTGTTCCACTTGAGATGCTAGCACAAATGGCTCATTGGTATTCCTTTTCTTTGTGAAATTGACGCTGGTATAGTTGTGTTTATCTGTTTGGATTCCTCTATCGTCTTTGCCGACGTCCCACCAATCGCACTTGAATAAAAAAACATTATTGTCCCCAATATAATCCAATTGAATAATGTCTGTCAGGACACCATAGTAATCTTGGTTTCCTGATTCGTCATCTCCCTTTACAATCACGCCGCTATTCTGACTTTTTCGAAACATCTCACGATCTTTTGTGTGAAATCGTAGGCCATTAATGATACAACCCTTGCATCGTGTCACTCTTCTGTAAGGGCCTCGTGCTAAGTCTAGAAGTTGATTATTGACACGTGCGTTCCCTTGATTGTACAATTGTGTAACCTGTTCATACTTGTGAGTGAGATAAATATAATATGATAGAAGTAATGTGTGATGTAAAAAGATTTATGTTGCATGACACTTACACGTTCTTCAAACCATTTAGGAAACTTCTCTTCGTGCCTCTTTACTACATTCCTTAGACTCTCTCCCTCTCTCTCCAACTGTTCCTTGTGTTCACTATACAAAAAGACATACAATTATAGCCCCAAGGAATTACATTAAAAGAGAGATAAAAATGGACAAATGAAAAATACTAAATATATATCAAATACTCTGGGATAAGTGTCATACGTAAGAAACGATAGAACTTCGTCATAGTTTTTCAATACGTAAATACGAGCCTGCTCCCAAGCTCTGTCATCAATATATCCATATTCTCCTTTCCCTAGTGGACGACGATCCTTTGAAAAAAGGGAAAGCCTTGATGCGTTTGTTTGGTACTTCCATCATAATTTATTTCTACTCTATTGAACTTGGTCTCAACCCTATGCAAGTACATTGAGCAAAACGTCAGGCATTCTGCAGCAATGTAACCTTCTGCGATTGACCCTTCTGGAAAAGCTTTATTGCTCACATAACGCTTCAATGTATATAAGTACCTAATAAAATATAAATCCAGGATGATAAACAAAGGAGCAATATGATATAAACATGATAAGTGCATAATTTACACTAAAAATAATAAAATGCACTACCTTTCAATCGGATACATCCATCGATATTATACTGGTCTGCCAAGAATCACCTCTCGCGCGAGATGAATGGGAAGTGCACCATAATATCAAAGAATGACGGTGGGAATTGTAAGAGTTTGTGATGAGATGAAGAAGACAATAATGGCAAGAAACTCAATGATCTGGGATCATCGATTGCTGAGTATTAATAATGAATTGAAGCCTCAGTCAAGGACTAATTACAATAATCAAGGCATAAGTTATGGTGAAAGAATTGACTAAATCTTAATCCTCTAATCAATTGACATCTCCTAAGCAATCAGCTGTTATTGTTGACACAATCAGCTGTTGCAATCAGCTGTGATTGTTGACACAATTTGCTGCTGTTATTGTTGACACAATCAGCTGTTATTGTTGACACAATCAACTGTTATTGTTGACACAATCAACTGTTATTGTTGACACTCCCCCTCAAATTGATGCGGTAAGTTAGAAAACATCAATTTGCTAGTGAGATCATGATGACGTGGTGTGGGAAGAGTTTTTGTGAAGATATCCGCCAACTGGTCAAGAGTAGAGACATGAGGCAGAGTTATCTTGTCAGTAACAATATGCTGACGGATGAAGTGGCAATCGATCTCAATATGCTTCGTTCGTTCATGAAAGACTGGATTGTTAGTAATGCGGGTAACACTTGTGTTGTCCCCATGAAGAGGTGTTGATTTACCAACAGAGACACTGAATTCACAGAGAAGACGGCGGAGCCAGATGATTTCAGCACTTGCGGATGACATGGCCCGATATTCAGCCTCAGCAGAAGATTTTGAAACGGTGGTTTGCTTCTTGCACTTCCATGAAATTAAAGAGTCCCTAAGAAACATACACCAACCAGTGGTAGATCGCCGAGAATCCGGGCAACCAGCCCAGTCAGCATCCGCATAAGCGGATAAGTGTAGAGAAGCGCCCGAAGAGTAGAAGAGACCATGGTTAAGAGTGCCTTTGACATAGCGGAGTATGCGTAAGGCAGCATCAAGGTGTAGTTTATGAGGATTGCTCATAAACTGCCTAACCGTATGAACAGCATGAGAAATATCCGGCCGAGTCATAGTTAAGTAGAGCAAACTACCAACTATCCGCCAAAAAACAGAGGGATCATCCAGGGGCTGGCCATCATTCTTACTGATTTTGCTGTTCAACTCCATAGGTGTATCAAAAGTGTGAGCATCATCAAGTCGTGACGAAGTTATCAAATCTGTAGCCTATTTCCACTGATGAACTCGAATGCCAGATTTAGTACGCAAGAACTCCAACCCCATAAAGTAGGTGAGAGGACCAAGATCCTTCATTCTGAAGTGACGAGTGAGATGATGTTTGAGATCTATAATGCTGGCATTATCATTGCCACTGATAATCATATCATCAATATAGACCAAAAGAAAGGTGTAGCCCTTCGATGTCCATCAGAGAAATAGAGAGCTATCCGAATGACTCTGACGAAAACCAGCTCAAAGATTTCCGTAGTTTACAAACATGCTTAGGAGGACAGCATATCTTGGAGGAGGCTTTAAGTAAACAGTCTCCTGCAAATCCCCATGAAGAAATGCATTTTTGACATCCATTTGCCACAGAGGCCAGTTGCGGGCGGCAGCGATACAGAGGAGAGTACGAACGGTGGTCATTTTAGCTACTGGTGCAAATGTCTCCTCATAGTCGATCCCATACTCCTGTTTATATCCCCGTGCAACCAATCGGGCTTTGTAGCGATCAAGACTTCCATCTGAGTGAACTTTTATGGAGAAGATCCATTTACTGCCAATCATAGAGGCTCCTTCAGGAGCCGGTACCAAGTCCCATGTATGATTAGCTTCGAGAGCAAGCAATTCCTCATTCATAGCATCTTGCCAGTAAGCAATCTTCGAGGCCTGTGAAAATGAGGTAGGTATAGGAGTACTAACCAAAGATGAAAACAGAGCAGGAAAGCCATAGCGGTTAGGGGCAATGGAAAGACGATTAGATCGTCGCAGAGGGATGATATTAGCAGAAGAAGCATGGTTACATGTAGGAGCAGTAGGCTGCACTGGGAGATGATCAGAAGAGGGAGGTACCATAGGTGGAACCTTGGTACGCCGAACATAGACCTTGGTAATAGGTGGTTGAGAAGTCGCAGGGAAGTGCGGCATATAAGACACTGCAACGGGTGATTATCCAAACGCAAAGAAAAGAAAGGAATGTGTTCCAAGAATATCACATTACGAGATATTCGCATTCGTTTCTCGGATTGATTATAACACAGAAATCCCTTTGTTCAGTACTGTAGCCTAAAAAGATGCATTTGGCAGCCTGAGGAGACAACTTTGTGCGCTCTGTAGGTGGAAGATGAACAAAGCACAGGCAGCCAAAAACTCGTAAGTGAGAATATGAAGGGGCATGTCCAAAGAGAGTTTCATAAGGAGTAATTTTTCCTAGAACAAAGCTAGGATGACGATTGAGGAGATAAACAGCAGTCTATGCAGCATCACACCACAAGGTGGGAGGAACTAAAGATGCAATCAACAGAGTACGAACAGTTTCAAGAATATGTTTGTTCTTTCGTTCCGCAATCCCATTTTGTTGAGGAGTATGCGGACAAGATTTTTTGTGAAGAATTCGTTTATCAGAAAGGAATGCAGAGAAGTCATGAGACATATATTCTCCACCGGAATCTGATCTTAGAATTTTCATGCTTTCTGAAATTGGGTTTGGACCATGTGATAAAATTTTTGAAAGATGGAGAAGACTTCAGATTTCAAACGCATAAAGTAAATCCAAGTATATCGAGAATGGTCATCGATAAAAGTCACATAGTATTTGAATCCCGTCCTACTCAAGGTAGGAGCAATTCCTCAAACATCTGAATGAATGATGTCAAAGGTTGCCAAAGCACGTGCATTATGAATAGGAAAAGGCAAGATGTGACTTTTACTTAAGCAACAAGTTTCACACTTAGATTGAGATAAAGAAGACATCATCGTATGATTAATAGTAGAATCCACATAACCAAATTTAAACAAGGAAAGCAAATATGCATTGTTCACATGACCAAGACGTTTATGCCAAACAGTCCATAATTTATTGAAAGTAGAAGAAGCCGCAAAGAGAGAACGATGTCTAATGTCCAGCAAGAACAGGCGCCCATGTTTACTCCCCGTCGCGATCACTTTCCCAGTGTGTCGCTCCTGTATTACAGAACTAGAGGAAGAAAAGTGAACAAGATAGCCATCATCGATAAGTTGTCCTACAGAAAGAAGATTGGCTGATAATTTAGGAACAAAATAAACATTGGGAAGAGTGATGGGCTTGCCAGAAACACTAGATAAAGTAATAGTACCACTCCTGAAATGAGTAGTTGATCACCATTAACAGTGATGATTTTCTCTTTGCCAAGGTAAGGGTGAGAATCTGTAAAGCTATGTTCTACCGATGTCATGTGATTGGAGGCTCCTGAATCTAAAAACCATGTGGAAGAGGTAATAGGAGAAGAAAGAGAGGCAGAGGAATGAAAAGCAGGAGATGCTATATGAGAATGAAATTGATACCGACCACCATTAAGACCCATGGAAGCATAGGCGGAGGTCACCGTGCTCTGAATCAGTTCTTGAATCTGTGTTGGAGTCATGGATACAGTCCTAGAAGAAGTGCTTCCCGTGTCAGGAAGAGATGCTTGAACTTGGAATGCAGCATGATTATTTTGTCTGGGCATGGTGGAAGGATTTTGCTTCTGCTGAGGTCCATTCTTCCTCTGGAGGCTGTGACAGTCATCAATAAGATGACCAGAGCGTTTGCAATATCGGCAGACTAATTTCTTCGACAGTTCTTGGCCAGATGACCAAAGCTTTTGCACTCAAAGCATTGAATAGGTCTTTGATTGGGGGTTGCCAGAAGAACATATTCAGTATGAAGAGAGGCTAGGGAGGCCTGTGGTGCTTCAAGAATGGTACGCTGAGAGGTGAGGCGAAGTTCTTCTCGAAGGACTTCTTGAAAGCAAGTGTCTAGATTTGCGGTGACTTCTCTATTCATGAGAGCTGACCGAACAAATTCGAAATCAGGTCTGAGATTCATTAGGAACTGGCTGATGTGGGTTTCCTCTTGTAATTTAAGAGCCTCGGACAGAAACCCAGCAGATACTGACTGAATTATCATAGCATCCCTTTCAGTCCATAAGGTGAGAAAACCATTGTAGTACTCTTGCACAGATTTATCACCCTGACTAATTTTGCAATTTCACTATCAAGTTGAAATTTACGAGCTTTATTGGTTTGATGATAAATATTCTTGAGATGACTCCACATATCAGATGCGGTAGTATATGCTTGAAGAGAAATAACAAGAGAAGGGTTAATGGAATTAAGAATCCAAGTGATGACCTTAGCATTGTCTTTAGAACAGGTGGCTAAATCTTTTGTGTTAGTAGTTGTAGTAGGTTTAGGTACTGAACCTGTTAGGTATTTTGTATATTGCAATTTGATGGATGCATTATCATTTTAGCATCTCATGATTTTTCACACAAGCATTGAGTTAAATATCTTGAAATCTGATTTTCTACATGCTTTGGTTTTAAATATTGCAAATCTTAATTTGTGCATGTTTTGGATTTAAATCTTGGATGCATTTGTTTTGAAAAGATCTTAAATCAAGCTAGCCTATGCTTTAAAGTTTCAAATTATATTTGGCATTTTATGTTTCATGATTTTAAAAGCACTTAGATGATTTAAAATCATGTTTCCAAGCTTGGTTTAATGGCCCAAAAATCCCTTCATGAAAATACTTTGAAATGTGCTAAAGTTGGGATTTTTGTCTAGAGCTTTCGGTCAACCGACGTCAAGCAGTCGGTCAACCGACAGTGGAACCGAGGCCAACCAAGAGGCTCCATCGGTTCCAAAAACAGACAGCTACATTTTCAACATTTTTGTGCTGTCGGTTCAGCCGTCGGTTCCTTGTCGGTCAACCGACAAATGAGGGTCAACCGATAGATGTATAACGGTCAGAAAACTTTCGAAAACATGACCGTTGCCTAGTGACCGTTGAGGTGTCGGTCGACCGACACCTACCTGTCGGTCGACCGACAGGTATCCGTTGGCAGCTTTTTTCTATAAAAGCAAGCTCATTCCTTTGGCCAATTTTGATGATTTTTAAGCCATTCTTGAAGAGCTTTGAGGCCAAAGAAAGGGGAAGAGCTAAGGAAGGCTAATGGGTCATTAGGAAAAGCTAAAGCTTGGATTAATGAAGTTAAACCACCAAGTAAGCTTTGCCTTTTGTTAATCATATATTTTATGCTTTGTCTAAATTATTGGCAAATGATTTTAAGCATATTAACTATGATGTGTTGAATCCTCTACTTCCTTTAATCTTTGATTTTATATCATAGGATTCTTCACTTAGGTTCAATCAAAGTTTTGTTTTTAAAACTTTAAAAATCATGTTTTATGAAAATCTTTGATATCCTTTTTTAGCATGATTCTATTTCTTGTTTGAATCTTCTTTGTTGTTTTCATACATTTAAACCTTAGTTAAATTAGTTTTTGAAAACAACATTGCACATGCATCACTTGATTAGTCTTAATCATTTTCATACAACTTGCGATCTTTAGATTTTCATATCATTCACAAGATTGTAATTGTTCAAGTGATTTGCATTTGACTTCAATCATATCTTTTATGTGCTTTCAACTTTGAAATGCTTTAAGCATAAAATTCATTGGACTTAATTTTATCTTGATTGAAGTTCTAAACACACACACTTCATGAGCATTCATCTTTGCATTACTTAGAGTGTTGTGTGAGTTAGATTTACATTTTCATATCCGCCTACTTAGAGGCATTTTACTTAAGCTTTAATTGTAATCTCTTAGAGTGTTTTGTGAAAACACTTTCTTGAGAGAAATCATTTAATTGTAAGGTTATTGCTTAGCCATATAAAAGCATTGTGTATAGGTTGTTGTTTAGCCTAGAAAAACAACATTGTAAAGGTTATTGCTTAGCCTACAAAAGCATAGTTGTAGAGGTTATTGCTTAGCCTATTGAAAAGCATACTTAGTGGAAATCCGGTGGGGTGTTGGATACACAAGCCGGTAGTGGATGTAGGCATTGAGGCCGAACCACTATAAATGATTGTGTAGTGGTGATTGATTTGTGGTGATTGTATTTGTTAAGCTTCCGCATTTTGTATGTTAATCATCACATGTGACTAGTTAGTTGTAAAGAAATTAAAATTGGTCATAATTAGTCACTATTAGTAGATCACCCTATTCACCCCCCCTCTAGGGTTAGGATCCCCAGGACTTTCAAGTGGTATCAGAGCAAGGTTACTCCATTTAGGGCTTAAACACCCGGAGTTGATCCTCTCTATCTAGATCAAAACCCTAGTGTTGTTTTTCTATGAAAATCATTAGAATGGATTCCACTAGTTTAGACTTTGTAGATTCTTGTGTAGATTCCTCTAGACCCCTCCTTCTTCCATCTATTGGAGATTCTAACATTAAAATTAATGAATCTAAATCTAAATCAAAAGAAGAAGAATATGATGAAAATGAAGCTTATGAGGAATTGTACACATGGTCCTTAGAGCTTTCTAAGAAGAATAAAAGATTAAAAGAAGAATCTAAAAGTCTAAACCAAGAATTAGTTTCTTCTAAAAATGAACTTAAAGAAAAAGATGAATTAATAAATTGTGTAGAATCTAAGTTCATGATCTCTTTACATAATCTATCTAACATTAAAGATGACATAAGAGAATCAAAGATAGATCGTGATAATCTTAATAAGGAAAATTCTAAACTAAGAGATCAATTAAAAAGGCAAGATGAAAACATTAACAATTTAGAATCCAAGTTAACCATTTCTATGGAAAATTTATCTAATGCACAAATTAAGATAAAAACTCTAGAACTTGGATCTAATGTTATCAATGAAGTTAAATTTGAATTAAAACTTGCCCATGAAGAGCTAAACAACTTTAAGGGAATTGAAAATGAATTAACAAAAGTTAAAAATGAAAATTCAACCCTTAAAAACCAAGTCACTCAACTTGAAACCTACAAACAAAAGTATGAGTGCAAATTTACCCAAAGTGAAGAAAGATTTGAAAAGTTATTGAAATTTGGTAAATCTAAAAGAGATAGGATGGGTCTTGGTTTTGATAGGAATATTTCTCATGACCCTAAGTTCACCAACAAATTTGTTAAAGGTGAGTCCTCTTTCTCTAGCACTCACACTTCCTTGCCATTGACTAAATGTAATTATTGTGGCATTGAAGGACATTTTAGGTTTGAGTGCAAACAAAGAAGAAGCTATGTGTCTAAACCCATCTTTGAACCAAAGAAAGTTAAATCAAATTCTATGATGGTTAAGACACTAAAAACCAAGGAAGACTCCAAGAAGACTAAACAAGTAAAACCTATTAGAAAGGAGTCTCCTAAAATAGATTCTAAAAAGGTTAAACAAGTTAAACCAACTCTAAAAGAATCTATTAACAAAAAGCTTCTCAATCTTCCTCCCATTACTCAACAAATGAAAGAACTTTTGAATAAAGTTGCTAAGTTAAATCTAAAATTCAAAAGTCAAATAAGGGGAGGAAATAAGAAGAAAAGAAAAGAGAATTCATCCCCTAAGAAGAAAAGTCACCAACCTCAAAAGACTAATCACCAACCTAAGCCAAATTTAGTTAAATCTAAACATCATGGTGATAAGTCTAAATTGAAAATTTATCAAGTCAAATCTCCAATAGTTGGTGAGACTTTTAAGATAGACCTCAAAGACCAACCCTCACAAGACCTTAGGTGGATTCCTAAAGTTATATATTTAGTAAAACCTTAAGGCTTTGGACCTCTTTGACCAACCTACTCCTTAATAGTTAAATCATTTTGTTGGTCATGTTGCATTTGCATTTTGTTCTTTCTCAGTTACATTTTATTAAAATGCATTTGTTTCTTTTTAATCAATTGATTTTGTGCTTATGCCCCCCAGGTGGGCTTAGGAGATGGACTTAAGGAGAAGTTTGGGAAGACTTGGAAGGAGTGCTACTAAAGATACCTCAAGGAGAGATGGTCTTCATAGGAGGTGATTTGAACGGTCATGTAGGACGTGACGTAGATGGATACATAGGAGTACACGGGGGACATGGGTACGGTAATAGAAATGAAGAAGAAGGAAGGATATCTTGGAGTTTTCAGTGGCTTATGATCTCATGGTAACTAACACATTTTTTAGAGAAGAGAGAGGAGCATTTGGTGACTTATATGAGTGGCTCATTGAGGACACAAATTGACTTCTTCTTAACTAGGAAAAGAGACCGTTTAGCTTGTAAAGATTGTAAGGTTATACCGGGGGAAAGCTTGACTTCCCAACATAGGTGTTGATCATAGATGTGCAGTTACAAAGGTGGACTAGAAAAAAGAAGTTGTATAGATGCTCAAGGACTAAATGGTGGAACCTGAAAGGTGATAAGCAACTAGCTTTTAGGGAAAGAGTACTAGAGGAAGACGTTTGGGTGACAGATGAGAGTGCAAATAATATGTGGGATAAGGTAGCAGAGTGTATTAGGAGGATAGGGAAAGAAGTCTTAGGAGAATCTAAAGGGGGTGCTCCGGTACAGAAAGAGGCATGGTGGTGGAGCGAAGCCGTCCAAGACAAGATAAGAGTTAAAAGAGAGTGCTTTAAAACTTGGCAAAATGATCGAATTGAAGCGAACTTGGAGAGGTATGAAGAAGCAAAAAGAGAAACAAAAAAGGCAGTTAGTGAGGCCAAGGCAAAGGCATTTGAGGAGCTATATAGGCGACTTGACACTAAGGAAGGCGAAAGAGAGATATTCAAGCTTGCTAAAACTAGAGATCGGCGGACCAAGGACTTAAACCAAGTTAAATGCATTAAGGATGAGGATGAAAAGGTATTAGTAAAGGAAGAGGAGATAAAGGAGCGTTGGAAGAGCTACTTCTACAAGTTATTTAACGAACGAAAGCAGTAGTAGTGACATACAATTGGGGCAGCTTACCATTTCTAGAGAAGAAGCGAATCATATATTCTATAGGAGAATCAGTAGGGGAAGAAGTTAAAGAAGTATTGAAAAGAATGAAGAATGGGAAAGCGGTTGGGCAGATGGTAATCCCTATGAGGTCTGGAGGTGCTTGGGGGGAGGATGGTATTAGTTGGTTGACAAAGCTTTTTAATTAGTGCTAAAGAGCAAGAACATGCCTAATGCATGGAGGAAAGTATTCTTATACCCATATACAAGAACAAAGGAGAAGGCCTATGACCGGTTTCCTAGGGAGATTCTTTGGAAAGTTCTGGAAAGAAAGAGTTTGTATCGCTTATATTGAGGCGATAAAGGATATGTATGATAGAGTCGTGACATCTATAAGGACGACTGGCGGTGAAACTAGGGAGTTTCCTATCACGCTTGGTCTACACCAAGGCTCAGCGTTAACCCGTACTTGTTTTTCCCTAGTTATGGATGAGATTACAAGACATATCCAGGATGAGGTGCCGTGTTGTATGCTATTTACAAATGACATTGTTTTACTGGATGAGACGAGAGAAGGAGTGAATGCTAAACTTGAATTGTGGCAGAAAACATTAGAGACAAAAGGGTTTAGGCTAAGTCGATGCAAAACGGAATATATGGAATGCAAGTTTAGTCAAAGTAGGACACCTGGTAACATAGAAGTAAGTTTGGGCACACAAAGATTGTAGAGAAAGAAAAGCTTTAGGTACCTTGGATCTATGGTGCAACATGATGGAGGGATTGATACTGATGTAAGTCACAGGATTCAAGCCGGGTGGACCAAATGGAGGAGTGCTTCAGGGGTCTTGTGTGACTGGAAAGTCCCCCTCAGGTTAAAGGAAGTATTATAAGGTGGCGGTACGGCCAGCGTTGTTATATGGATCAGAGTGTTGGGCAGTAAAGCATAATCATGTCAAGAAGATGGAAGTTGCGGAGATGAGAATGCTAAGATGGATGTGCGGGATCACAAGGAGAGATAGGATTAGGAATGAGGAGATTAGGGCATAGTAGGAATAGCACCGATTGGAGATAAAATCAGAGGAAAATCGACTGAGATGGTTCAGCCATGTTAGAAGGCGTCCAACAGAGGCACCGGTTAAAAGTGTGAAGCATGGAGATTTGCCAAGAGTAGGAGAGGGAGAGGGAGACCCAGAGAAGTTGGAAAGAACTATTAAACATGATCTTGCCTACATGGATCTAACGGAGGACATGGCCCCTAAACAGTATTTAGATTGGCGTCGTCAAATCCATATAGCCGACCCCACCTAGTGGGAAAAAGGCTTGGTTTGGTACCAATGGAAAAAAATTGTTTTCCAATATGTTCTAATATTCCGTATTTTTTTGGATATTTTGCGAATGTTTCTGGATTGAAAAAAAAAATCACACTGCGACGACCCGCGACGGACCGATAACCTCGACCGATACTTACACCGTATTGGTTTTTTGTCCCGGCCGATCCCGGGGCCGATACTGTGATTTTGAACCATTCCCAAGTGAACTTTGATTTTTGGCTGCAGATGAGAGGGTCTAAAAGGTCACATCTTGGCGTACTATTTCATGTTAGTGTTGTCGATATGTCTTCTACTATAGTTTTGGCAAAGGTTTTCGAAGTTTCTGCGTCCACATTTAGGTTGTATATACTCTGAAGCTTTGTTTGTGTTTCTTCTGATCCTTCTTTTTTCCTCAAGCTCCGAGTCCGTATATATTTAAGTTCAGAAACACTATAAATGTTGTCTTTTGATGCTGATTACTTAGATGCTGTCAATACAGTTATAAACCAAAATTGTTGGACTTTTTGGAAAAAAGTTTGCTCATTATATGAGAGTGAGTATATGCTTGCCTTGCTATCCGACACTGGCAATCTTCAGTCATTTATTGAAAAAGTTTGTGAGCTAGCGGGGGCACATAGCTTGCCAATCTAATGAGTATAGAGTAGCTCTTTTCAGACTTTGCTATGAACGTACGGAGGATTTACTTAGATAAGCGAGAGGAGGATTAGGCCAAGTTTGAATCGCTGATTAGCCTTTGCTACGTAAGTGTTAACACCAGTGACACAAGCATCCATCTTCGTGACTGTAAGTACTATGTAGTACAATGATCAGTGACCAGTTGGTGACAAATCCACCGGTTCATTGATCTTGATGGTGCCTGAAAAAGTCGATTATCTTTGGCCTAATCCTCCTCTCGCTTGCTTCACACCACAATATCTCCAATCTAACTTCAATTTGTTTCAATTCTCCCCAAAGTTCTGCATTTTCATTTAGGCCCATAAATGTTTGTTTCCCCTATCTGAAGCTGCGATGCACTAAAAATTTATAGAAACTGTGAGTCTCTGACAAACCTTCCCATTATCCTTTCCAGCTCAGCACCAGTACAGAGCTTCTCTAGAACGTAATCAAGCCCCTTGATTCACCTTCAGACAGGACAAAAGTCCAGCTGCAATCTTCTGCTCTCCATAACTCTTCAATGATTTTCAGATTTACTTTCTCTGGTCTCCATTCAGCTGCAATTCTCTGCTTTCTATTCTCTTATCAATTTTTGCAGCAATATTCTCTTTTCGCCCAAATTTCCGTGAATCTACAGAGAAGTATTTCCATTTTGTTGCTTCCTTTTTTTTTCTTTTTCTTTTTCTTTTTGAGGGAGTGGGGGGAGCTTCCATTTTAGCTAATGCTACACAAACGTGCCAATAAGTTTTATAGTTGTCCCCACACAAGCACCCTTTTAACTTTCTTATTGCTTGCCTCCTGTTTTCTCTCTTTCTCGATGATTGGACCATAAGCTCTCTCCTTCATCCTTTCCTCATTCTCATCTTCATCTTCCTCATTCATTACAAGATTTGCAGCAATAAGAATTGGAGGAATATCATCTCTTTGCCACGCCATGAAGTTGTTGTCACTAACTCTCAATGCGTCAGCTACACTATATGACTCATTCTGTTGGTATGGCTCGTCATCACCAATCGACTCTTCATCTTCATCTTCCGGCACATCCTACAAGTCTCGAGTTTGTGTCTTCACCACAACCTGCCAAGTATTGCCTAATTTGGAGTCTTTTACATAAAAAAACTTGTTCACTTGATGATGCTAGCACAAAGGCTCATTGGTTATTCCTTTTTCTTTGTGAAATTGACGCTGGATATAGTTGTGTTTATCTGGTTTGGATCCTCTATCGTCTTTGCCGACGTCCCACAATAGCACTTGAATAAAAAAACATTATTGTCCCCAATATATCCAATTGACTAATGTCTGTCAGGACACCATAGTAATCTTGGTTTCCTGATTCGTCATCTCCCTTTACAATCACGCCGCTATTCTGACTTTTTCGAAACATCTCACGATCTTTTGTGTGAAATCGTAGGCCATTATGATACAACCTTGCATCGTGTCACTCTTTCTGTAAGGGCCTCGTGCTAAGTCTAGAAGTTGATTATTGACACGTGCGTTCCCTTGATTGTACAATTGTGTAACCTGTTCATACTTGTGAGTGAGATAAATATAATATGATAGAAGTAATGTGTGATGTAAAAAGATTTATGTTGCATGACACTTACACGTTCTTCAAACCATTTAGGAAACTTCTCTTCGGGCCTCTTTACTACATTCCTTAGACTCTCTCCCTCTCTCTCCAACTGTTCCTTGTGTTCACTATACAAAAAGACATACAATTATAGCCCCAAGGAATTACATTAAAAGAGAGATAAAAATGGACAATGAAAAATACTAAATATATATCAAATACTCTGGGATAAGTGTCATACGTAAGAAACGATAGAACTTCGTCATAGTTTTTCAATACGTAAATACGAGCCTGCTCCCAAGCTCTGTCATCAATATATCCATATTCTCCTTTCCCTAGTGGACGGCGATCCTTTGAAAAAAGGGAAAGCCTTGATGCGTTGTTTGGTACTTCCATCATAATTTATTTCTACTCTATTGAACTTGGTCTCAACCCTATGCAAGTACATTGAGCAAAACGTCAGGCATTCTGCAGCAATGTAACCTTCTGCGATTGACCCTTCTGGAAAAGCTTTATTGCTCACATAACGCTTCAATGTATATAAGTACCTAATAAAATATAAATCCAGGATGATAAACAAAGGAGCAATATGATATAAACATGATAAGTGCATAATTTACACTAAAAATAATAAAATGCACTACCTTTCAATCGGATACATCCATCGATATTATACTGGTCTGCCAAGAATCACCTCTCGCGCGCGATGAATGGGTAAGTGCACCATAATATCAAAGAATGACGGTGGGAATTGTAAGAGTTTGTGATGAGATGAAGAAGACAATAATGGCAAGAAACTCAATGATCTGGGATCATCGATTGCTGAGTATTAATAATGAATTGAAGCCTCAGTCAAGGACTAATTACAATAATCAAGGCATAAGTTATGGTGAAAGAATTGACTAAATCTTAATCCTCTAATCAATTGACATCTCCTAAGCAATCAGCTGTTATTGTTGACACAATCAGCTGTTGCAATCAGCTGTGATTGTTGACACAATTTGCTGCTGTTATTGTTGACACAATCAGCTGTTATTGTTGACACAATCAACTGTTATTGTTGACACTCCCCCTCAAATTGATGCGGTAAGTTAGAAAACATCAATTTGCTAGTGAGATCATGATGACGTGGTGTGGGAAGAGTTTTTGTGAAGATATCCGCCAACTGGTCAAGAGTAGAGACATGAGGCAGAGTTATCTTGTCAGTAACAATATGCTGACGGATGAAGTGGCAATCGATCTCAATATGCTTCGTTCGTTCATGAAAGACTGGATTGTTAGTAATGCGGGTAACACTTGTGTTGTCCCATGAAGAGGTGTTGATTTACCAACAGAGACACTGAATTCACAGAGAAGACGGCGGAGCCAGATGATTTCAGCACTTGCGGATGACATGGCCCGATATTCAGCCTCAGCAGAAGATTTTGAAACGGTGGTTTGCTTCTTGCACTTCCATGAAATTAAAGAGTCCCTAAGAAACATACACCAACCAGTGGTAGATCGCCGAGAATCCGGGCAACCAGCCCAGTCAGCATCCGCATAAGCGGATAAGTGTAGAGAAGCGCCCGAAGAGTAGAAGAGACCATGGTTAAGAGTGCCTTTGACATAGCGGAGTATGCGTAAGGCAGCATCAAGGTGTAGTTTATGAGGATTGCTCATAAACTGCCTAACCGTATGAACAGCATGAGAAATATCCGGCCGAGTCATAGTTAAGTAGAGCAAACTACCAACTATCCGCCAAAAACAGAGGGATCATCCAGGGGCTGGCCATCATTCTTACTGATTTTGCTGTTCAACTCCATAGGTGTATCAAAAGTGTGAGCATCATCAAGTCGTGACGAAGTTATCAAATCTGTAGCCTATTTCCACTGATGAACTCGAATGCCAGATTTAGTACGCAAGAACTCCAACCCCAGAAAGTAGGTGAGAGGACCAAGATCCTTCATTCTGAAGTGACGAGTGAGATGATGTTTGAGATCTATAATGCTGGCATTATCATTGCCACTGATAATCATATCATCAATATAGACCAAAAGAAAGGTGTAGCCCTTCGATGTCCATCAGAGAAATAGAGAGCTATCCGAATGACTCTGACGAAAACCAGCTCAAAGATTTCGTAGTTTACAAACATGCTTAGGAGGACAGCATATCTTGGAGGAGGCTTTAAGTAAACAGTCTCCTGCAAATCCCCATGAAGAAATGCATTTTTGACATCCATTTGCCACAGAGGCCAGTTGCGGGCGGCAGCGATACAGAGGAGAGTACGAACGGTGGTCATTTTAGCTACTGGTGCAAATGTCTCCTCATAGTCGATCCCATACTCCTGTTTATATCCCCGTGCAACCAATCGGGCTTTGTAGCGATCAAGACTTCCATCTGAGTGAACTTTTATGGAGAAGATCCATTTACTGCCAATCATAGAGGCTCCTTCAGGAGCCGGTACCAAGTCCCATGTATGATTAGCTTCGAGAGCAAGCAATTCCTCATTCATAGCATCTTGCCAGTAAGCAATCTTCGAGGCCTGTGAAAATGAGGTAGGTATAGGAGTACTAACCAAAGATGAAAACAGAGCAGGAAAGCCATAGCGGTTAGGGGCAATGGAAAGACGATTAGATCGTCGCAGAGGGATGATATTAGCAGAAGAAGCATGGTTACATGTAGGAGCAGTAGGCTGCACTGGGAGATGATCAGAAGAGGGAGGTACCATAGGTGGAACCTTGGTACGCCGAACATAGACCTTGGTAATAGGTGGTTGAGAAGTCGCAGGGAAGTGCGGCATATAAGACACTGCAACGGGTGATTATCCAAACGCAAAGAAAAGAAAGGAATGTGTTCCAAGAAGATCACATTACGAGATATTCGCATTCGTTTCTCGGATTGATCATAACACAGAAATCCCTTGTGTTCAGTACTGTAGCCTAAAAAGATGCATTTGGCAGCCTGAGGAGACAACTTTGTGCGCTCTGTAGGTGGAAGATGAACAAAGCACAGGCAGCCAAAAACTCGTAAGTGAGAATATGAAGGGGCATGACCAAAGAGAGTTTCATAAGGAGTAGTTTTCCTAGAACAAAGCTATGATGACGATTGAGGAGATAAACAGCAGTCTATGCAGCATCACACCACAAGGTGGGAGGAACTAAAGATGCAATCAACAGAGTACGAACAGTTTCAAGAATATGTTTGTTCTTTCGTTCCGCAATCCCATTTTGTTGAGGAGTATGCGGACAAGATTTTTTGTGAAGAATTCGTTTATCAGAAAGGAATGCAGAGAAGTCATGAGACATATATTCTCCACCGGAATCTGATCTTAGAATTTTCATGCTTTCTGAAATTGGGTTTGGACCATGTGATAAAATTTTTGAAAGATGGAGAAGACTTCAGATTTCAAACGCATAAAGTAAATCCAAGTATATCGAGAATGGTCATCGATAAAAGTCACATAGTATTTGAATCCCGTCCTACTCAAGGTAGGAGCAATTCCTCAAACATCTGAATGAATGATGTCAAAGGTTGCCAAAGCACGTGCATTATGAATAGGAAAAGGCAAGATGTGACTTTTACTTAAGCAACAAGTTTCACACTTAGATTGAGATAAAGAAGACATCATCGTATGATTAATAGTAGAATCCACATAACCAAATTTAAACAAGGAAAGCAAATATGCATTGTTCACATGACCAAGACGTTTATGCCAAACAGTCCATAATTTATTGAAAGTAGAAGAAGCCGCAAAGAGAGAACGATGTCTAATGTCCAGCAAGAACAGGCGCCCATGTTTACTCCCCGTCGCGATCACTTTCCCAGTGTGTCGCTCCTGTATTACAGAACTAGAGGAAGAAAAGTGAACAAGATAGCCATCATCGATAAGTTGTCCTACAGAAAGAAGATTGGCTGATAATTTAGGAACAAAATAAACATTGGGAAGAGTGATGGGCTTGCCAGAAAACACTAGATAAAGTAATAGTACCACTCCTGAAATGAGTAGTTGATCACCATTAACAGTGATGATTTTCTCTTTGCCAAGGTAAGGGTGAGAATCTGTAAAGCTATGTTCTACCGATGTCATGTGATTGGAGGCTCCTGAATCTAAAAACCATGTGGAAGAGGTAATAGGAGAAGAAAGAGAGGCAGAGGAATGAAAAGCAGGAGATGCTATATGAGAATGAAATTGATACCGACCACCATTAAGACCCATGGAAGCATAGGCGGAGGTCACCGTGCTCTGAATCAGTTCTTGAATCTGTGTTGGAGTCATGGATACAGTCCTAGAAGAAGTGCTTCCCGTGTCAGGAAGAGATGCTTGAACTTGGAATGCAGCATGATTATTTTGTCTGGGCATGGTGGAAGGATTTTGCTTCTGCTGAGGTCCATTCTTCCTCTGGAGGCTGTGACAGTCATCAATAAGATGACCAGAGCGTTTGCAATATCGGCAGACTAATTTCATTCGACAGTTCTTGGCCAGATGACCAAAGCTTTTGCACTCAAAGCATTGAATAGGTCTTTGATTGGGGGTTGCCAGAAGAACATATTCAGTATGAAGAGAGGCTAGGGAGGCCTGTGGTGCTTCAAGAATGGTACGCTGAGAGGTGAGGCGAAGTTCTTCTCGAAGGACTTCTTGAAAGCAAGTGTCTAGATTTGCGGTGACTTCTCTATTCATGAGAGCTGACCGAACAAATTCGAAATCAGGTCTGAGATTCATTAGGAACTGGCTGATGTGGGTTTCCTCTTGTAATTTAAGAGCCTCGGACAGAAACCCAGCAGATACTGACTGAATTATCATAGCATCCCTTTCAGTCCATAAGGTGAGAAAACCATTGTAGTACTCTTGCACAGATTTATCACCCTGACTAATTTTGCAATTTCACTATCAAGTTGAAATTTACGAGCTTTATTGGTTTGATGATAAATATTCTTGAGATGACTCCACATATCAGATGCGGTAGTATATGCTTGAAGAGAAATAACAAGAGAAGGGTTAATGGAATTAAGAATCCAAGTGATGACCTTAGCATTGTCTTTAGAACAGGTGGCTAAATCTTTTGTGTTAGTAGTTGTAGTAGGTTTAGGTACTGAACCTGTTAGGTATTTTGTATATTGCAATTTGATGGATGCATTATCATTTTAGCATCTCATGATTTTTCACACAAGCATTGAGTTAAATATCTTGAAATCTGATTTTCTACATGCTTTGGTTTTAAATATTGCAAATCTTAATTTGTGCATGTTTTGGATTTAAATCTTGGATGCATTTGTTTTTGAAAAGATCTTAAATCAAGCTAGCCTATGCTTTAAAGTTTCAAATTATATTTGGCATTTTATGTTTCATGATTTTAAAAGCACTTAGATGATTTAAAATCATGTTTCCAAGCTTGGTTTAATGGCCCAAAAATCCCTTCATGAAAATACTTTGAAATGTGCTAAAGTTGGGATTTTTGTCTAGAGCTTTCGGTCAACCGACGTCAAGCAGTCGGTCAACCGACAGTGGAACCGAGGCCAACCAAGAGGCTCCATCGGTTCCAAAAACAGACAGCTACATTTTCAACATTTTTGTGCTGTCGGTTCAGCCGTCGGTTCCTTGTCGGTCAACCGACAAATGAGGGTCAACCGATAGATGTATAACGGTCAGAAAACTTTCGAAAACATGACCGTTGCCTAGTGACCGTTGAGGTGTCGGTCGACCGACACCTACCTGTCGGTCGACCGACAGGTATCCGTTGGCAGCTTTTTTCTATAAAAGCAAGCTCATTCCTTTGGCCAATTTTGATGATTTTTAAGCCATTCTTGAAGAGCTTTGAGGCCAAAGAAAGGGGAAGAGCTAAGGAAGGCTAATGGGTCATTAGGAAAAGCTAAAGCTTGGATTAATGAAGTTAAACCACCAAGTAAGCTTTGCCTTTTGTTAATCATATATTTTATGCTTTGTCTAAATTATTGGCAAATGATTTTAAGCATATTAACTATGATGTGTTGAATCCTCTACTTCCTTTAATCTTTGATTTTATATCATAGGATTCTTCACTTAGGTTCAATCAAAGTTTTGTTTTTAAAACTTTAAAAATCATGTTTTATGAAAATCTTTGATATCCTTTTTTAGCATGATTCTATTTCTTGTTTGAATCTTCTTTGTTGTTTTCATACATTTAAACCTTAGTTAAATTAGTTTTTGAAAACAACATTGCACATGCATCACTTGATTAGTCTTAATCATTTTCATACAACTTGCGATCTTTAGATTTTCATATCATTCACAAGATTGTAATTGTTCAAGTGATTTGCATTTGACTTCAATCATATCTTTTATGTGCTTTCAACTTTGAAATGCTTTAAGCATAAAATTCATTGGACTTAATTTTATCTTGATTGAAGTTCTAAACACACACACTTCATGAGCATTCATCTTTGCATTACTTAGAGTGTTGTGTGAGTTAGATTTACATTTTCATATCCGCCTACTTAGAGGCATTTTACTTAAGCTTTAATTGTAATCTCTTAGAGTGTTTTGTGAAAACACTTTCTTGAGAGAAATCATTTAATTGTAAGGTTATTGCTTAGCCATATAAAAGCATTGTGTATAGGTTGTTGTTTAGCCTAGAAAAACAACATTGTAAAGGTTATTGCTTAGCCTACAAAAGCATAGTTGTAGAGGTTATTGCTTAGCCTATTGAAAAGCATACTTAGTGGAAATCCGGTGGGGTGTTGGATACACAAGCCGGTAGTGGATGTAGGCATTGAGGCCGAAACCACTATAAATGATTGTGTAGTGGTGATTGATTTGTGGTGATTGTATTTGTTAAGCTTCCGCATTTTGTATGTTAATCATCACATGTGACTAGTTAGTTGTAAAGAAATTAAAATTGGTCATAATTAGTCACTATTAGTAGATCACCCTATTCACCCCCCCTCTAGGGTTAGGATCCCCAGGACTTTCAAGTGGTATCAGAGCAAGGTTACTCCATTTAGGGCTTAAACACCCGGAGTTGATCCTCTCTATCTAGATCAAAACCCTAGTGTTGTTTTTCTATGAAAATCATTAGAATGGATTCCACTAGTTTAGACTTTGTAGATTCTTGTGTAGATTCCTCTAGACCCCTCCTTCTTCCATCTATTGGAGATTCTAACATTAAAATTAATGAATCTAAATCTAAATCAAAAGAAGAAGAATATGATGAAAATGAAGCTTATGAGGAATTGTACACATGGTCCTTAGAGCTTTCTAAGAAGAATAAAAGATTAAAAGAAGAATCTAAAAGTCTAAACCAAGAATTAGTCTCTTCTAAAAATGAACTTAAAGAAAAAGATGAATTAATAAATTGTGTAGAATCTAAGTTCATGATCTCTTTACATAATCTATCTAACATTAAAGATGACATAAGAGAATCAAAGATAGATCGTGATAATCTTAATAAGGAAAATTCTAAACTAAGAGATCAATTAAAAAGGCAAGATGAAAACATTAACAATTTAGAATCCAAGTTAACCATTTCTATGGAAAATTTATCTAATGCACAAATTAAGATAAAAACTCTAGAACTTGGATCTAATGTTATCAATGAAGTTAAATTTGAATTAAAACTTGCCCATGAAGAGCTAAACAACTTTAAGGGAATTGAAAATGAATTAACAAAAGTTAAAAATGAAAATTCAACCCTTAAAAACCAAGTCACTCAACTTGAAACCTACAAACAAAAGTATGAGTGCAAATTTACCCAAAGTGAAGAAAGATTTGAAAAGTTATTGAAATTGGGTAAATCTAAAAGAGATAGGACGGGTCTTGGTTTTGATAGGAATATTTCTCATGACCCTAAGTTCACCAACAAATTTGTTAAAGGTGAGTCCTCTTTCTCTAGCACTCACACTTCCTTGCCATTGACTAAATGTAATTATTGTGGCATTGAAGGACATTTTAAGTTTGAGTGCAAACAAAGAAGAAGCTATGTGTCTAAACCCATCTTTGAACCAAAGAAAGTTAAATCAAATTCTATGATGGTTAAGACACTAAAAACCAAGGAAGACTCCAAGAAGACTAAACAAGTAAAACCTATTAGAAAGGAGTCTCCTAAAATAGATTCTAAAAAGGTTAAACAAGTTAAACCAACTCTAAAAGAATCTATTAACAAAAAGCTTCTCAATCTTCCTCCCATTACTCAACAAATGAAAGAACTTTTGAATAAAGTTGCTAAGTTAAATCTAAAATTCAAAAGTCAAATAAGGGGAGGAAATAAGAAGAAAAGAAAAGAGAATTCATCCCCTAAGAAGAAAAGTCACCAACCTCAAAAGACTAATCACCAACCTAAGCCAAATTTAGTTAAATCTAAACATCATGGTGATAAGTCTAAATTGAAAATTTATCAAGTCAAATCTCCAATAGTTGGTGAGACTTTTAAGATAGACCTCAAAGACCAACCCTCACAAGACCTTAGGTGGATTCCTAAAGTTATATATTTAGTAAAACCTTAAGACCTTGGACCTCTTTGACCAACCTACTCCTTAATAGTTAAATCATTTTGTTGGTCATGTTGCATTTGCATTTTGTTCTTTCTTAGTTACATTTTATTAAAATGCATTTGTTTCTTTTTAATCAATTGATTTTGTTTTCATGTACTTCTCTAGTTATATATCATGGTTTTCAAAATCATTTTGATTATAATTTTCTCATGTTAGATTTGCTTTTTACTCACTTTGAGTTATATTTCTTGTATTGCATTTCTACATGTTCAATTGATTATGGTTTCAAAAGCTTTCATAGCTAGATTATTCATAATCAATTGATATTGTAAAATCATTTGTTTAGATGTCTTAGTAAGATTTGTTTTGAAAAACAAATGATTTGAAACAATTTGGATTTTCCATGGATTTCTAAGTTATACCTTCATATGGAAAATTACTTTGAAAAGATCAACTTGTATGTTTTCCAATTAAGTTATATCTTTTAAAATACAAGTTGAAAAAGTGTTATCTTCAAAATCATACTCTTTATGCTCATTGTTGGATTTTGTTTATTAAAATGATTTGAAGATTGTATAATTGGAAATGCTGTAAAACATTTTTAGTTATAAACATCAAAGCATATTCCTTGTTTTCATTTCCTCATGCATTTAGTTATCTTAACTTAAATGGAAATGAATGTTGTTATAGGCAATTTGCATCTTTTAGTTTCATTCTTTTTATATGCAAATGTCTATTAGTTTCTTGTATGGTTGTGATCTTATTTACATTTGTAAAAACCATACTAGAACTCAAAAACCCATCCTTTATGCTTTCTAGTTATTTTTTAATGGATGGTTATGATGTTGATTCATGTGTATTTTTCTTATTGATATCATTCTTATACATGTTTCAACTTCATAGTAGTGTTGAATCATATGAACCTCTTTGAAATCCCTTCCTTGTATTTCATAGATTGTTTGATGGATTTCATAGTTGTTGAATTCATATGATTTGACACTTTTGTAAATTGCATGCTTTACCTTGGTATATTTTTTAAATGCAATTTCTCTTGTTCATCACTATGCTCATTAGTCATATCATTAAAAGTGATGAATAATCATTTTATGATGCTTGTTGGAATTTTGTGTTTGTCACATGCTTGCTCTTAATCATGTTTCATGTTCAATTGGTAATCAATTGGTATCATTTTCATTTAGTATCATTTCCAATTGATATCATATCTTGAGTTTGTGATAGAACTTGTGTACATTGGATTGATCTTGATAGTCATATGTCCTTTGTTCCATGTCACATTCCATTAGCATCATAATCTTCATGATTGCCACCTCTCTTGAACTTATAGGTAAATCACATGACCACCATGTTTATGTGTTCATAATCTTGGTTGGTTAATGGTTGAGGTAGGCTTCATGATTGAACTTCATTTCACTCATCTTGTGCATGATAGTTATATCCAATGATTGTATGAAATGATTTCAAAATCTTCATAGCATATGATTTTCATAGTTATATTATTTGATGCTATGCTTAGTAAATTCCCTTGACCTTGCTCTATATTGGTAATTTGATCAATTTGTACTTCAATAGTAAATTATCATTATCAATTGGTATCTAATTCTTCTCTTGAAGTTAACCCTCAATTGGTTAAACCATCTTCTTGCACCTATTAGTTAAATCCTTGTCAAAAGTTTGACAAAAGAAGAGTATGGATTGAGGGGGAGTAAACCTTCTAAGGAAGCATTAGAGTTGATCAAATTCACCCTTATATTGGCTCTGTACCCTTATAGCCTATTTACCCATGCATGATGCCCTGTTATATAATTCATTTTTGATTTCCTTTGTTAACAGGTGCTACTAAAAGGTATTTTCCTTGTTTCATGTGTGTAGGTACCCCTCCTCATTTGGTACTTTGCAATTTAATGGCAAAGGGGGAGAATAATAACAAGCTTGGAGAAGGGGAGAAGTTCTCAAGTTTAATGGCAAAGGGGGAGAAAGAACTAAGGGGGAGAAAGAGCATTCAAGCTACCCAAAGGGAGAAAATGCATTGGAGAGAATGCATGGTCAAAGGGGGAGAAAAGAAATGAAGAATGATGAAAGCTTGGGAGCTAAAGAAGATTTCAAGGATTGTCCAGCCAAGGAGGAGCTGAAGACAGTGTGAAAATTTAGTGTTGAGCAAGGTTTGCCAACATATTAAAGGTTTGCCATCAAATTGCAAAGGGGGAGATTGTTAGGGATTTTGTAAATTGCAATTTGATGGATGCATTATCATTTTAGCATCTCATGATTTTTCACACAAGCATTGAGTTAAATATCTTGAAATCTGATTTTCTACATGCTTTGGTTTCAAATATTGCAAATCTTAATTTGTGCATGTTTTGGATTTAAATCTTGGATGCATTTGTTTTTGAAAAGATCTTAAATCAAGCTAGCCTATGCTTTAAAGTTTCAAATTATATTTGGCATTTTATGTTTCATGATTTTAAAAGCACTTAGATGATTTAAAATCATGTTTCCAAGCTTGGTTTAATGGCCCAAAAATCCCTTCATGAAAATACTTTGAAATGTGCTAAAGTTGGGATTTTTGTCTAGAGCTTTCGGTCAACCGACGTCAAGCAGTCGGTCAACCGACAGTGGAACCGAGGCCAACCAAGAGGCTCCATCGGTTCCAAAAACAGACAGCTACATTTTCAACATTTTTGTGCTGTCGGTTCAGCCGTCGGTTCCTTGTCGGTCAACCGACAAATGAGGGTCAACCGATAGATGTATAATGGTCAGAAAACTTTCGAAAACATGACCGTTGCCTAGTGACCGTTGAGGTGTCGGTCGACCGACACCTACCTGTCGGTCGACCGACAGGTATCCGTTGGCAGCTTTTTTCTATAAAAGCAAGCTCATTCCTTTGGCCAATTTTGATGATTTTTAAGCCATTCTTGAAGAGCTTTGAGGCCAAAGAAAGGGGAAGAGCTAAGGAAGGCTAATGGGTCATTAGGAAAAGCTAAAGCTTGGATTAATGAAGTTAAACCACCAAGTAAGCTTTGCCTTTTGTTAATCATATGTTTTATGCTTTGTCTAAATTATTGGCAAATGATTTTAAGCATATTAACTATGATGTGTTGAATCCTCTACTTCCTTTAATCTTTGATTTTATATCATAGGATTCTTCACTTAGGTTCAATCAAAGTTTTGTTTTTAAAACCTTAAAAATCATGTTTTATGAAAATCTTTGATATCCTTTTTAGCATGATTCTATTTCTTGTTTGAATCTTCTTTGTTGTTTTCATACATTTAAACCTTAGTTAAATTAGTTTTTGAAAACAACATTGCACATGCATCACTTGATTAGTCTTAATCATTTTCATACAACTTGCGATCTTTAGATTTTCATATCATTCACAAGATTGTAATTGTTCAAGTGATTTGCATTTGACTTCAATCATATCTTTTATGTGCTTTCAACTTTGAAATGCTTTAAGCATAAAATTCATTGGACTTAATTTTATCTTGATTGAAGTTCTAAACACACACACTTCATGAGCATTCATCTTTGCATTACTTAGAGTGTTGTGTGAGTTAGATTTACATTTTCATATCCGCCTACTTAGAGGCATTTTACTTAAGCTTTAATTGTAATCTCTTAGAGTGTTTTGTGAAAACACTTTCTTGAGAGAAATCATTTAATTGTAAGGTTATTGCTTAGCCATATAAAAGCATTGTGTATAGGTTGTTGTTTAGCCTAGAAAAACAACATTGTAAAGGTTATTGCTTAGCCTAGAAAAGCATAGTTGTAGAGGTTATTGCTTAGCCTATTGAAAAGCATACTTAGTGGAAATCCGGTGGGGTGTTGGATACACAAGCCGGTAGTGGATGCAGGCATTGAGGCCGAACCACTATAAATGATTGTGTAGTGGTGATTGATTTGTGGTGATTGTATTTGTTAAGCTTCCGCATTTTGTATGTTAATCATCACATGTGACTAGTTAGTTGTAAAGAAATTAAAATTGGTCATAATTAGTCACTATTAGTAGATCACCCTATTCACCCCCCCTCTAGGGTTAGGATCCCCAGGACTTTCAGAACCATCAAGGTATCCATACAACCCTTGGCCTTCTACAAAATTCTTCAGATGAAATGACCATGCCATATAATTATTCCCATTGAATTTAACAGGAATAATATCATACTTCTCCATATTAAATAGCAACAGGCACACAATCAGCAATAATAGTAGTGAGAATGAAATACCAGCCAAGTAGCAGAGGAGATAAGGAATCTGATGAGCAATCCAGCAGCAGACAGTACAAACAGTGCCAATAAAGCACCCAGATGAGCTGTAAAATTGAATCTGGACCTGTGCGTGGGCCCCACAGAGTTGTCGAATCACAGATCAGGTGAGATTTCTCAAAGAGGTCCAAAACTCCCAAGCCTGAAGATCTTTGGACAAATCAGAGGTAATACTTGTAAACCAGCAGTGCACAGTAGCAGCAATACAGCCCAGGCAGCCTGACGTCCCATCGGCAGTGAGTAGATCCACACGTGGGCCCCACAGGTGATCTAGACACATCAGAGTGAATAGATGAAAGGGGAGTAGTTTTTCCCAACTACTGGAAGTGGGCGCAGGAAGATCAACCTCAGATCCAGGTTTTTAGACGGCCGAGATGAAATCAGTGTGAAAATGGACGGGCCACAAATGGTGATGGAAAACTGTCCTCTAATGGGAGAAAAATTCCCAAAAAATCTCCACAAATATCAATAATATTGGTCGACCAAGATGGGTAATACTGTGAAACAGATTGTCATAATCACAGGTGGGCCAGTAGTGAAACAGAGAAGAACAACGTCAGTCTGATGAGAATTCGTCAATCTCGTCACTGTGTCGATCTCCTTATGAGATCTGAATATTTGATTGCGGCCCGATCAGGGGTATAAAATGGAAGGACAAGTTATTTTCGCAACTTCAGGCCAAAGTTTCACTCAAATCGGATCAAAATCCACAAATTTGGACGGTCTTGATGAAAACAGAGGCAAGAAATAGAAATATCACAAATGTTGCTGGAAACCTCACCTCTGATGGGAGAAAAAATCCAAAAAATGTTCATAAATACCAGCAATGCTGGTCGACCAGGATAGAGGTGGTTTTGAGAGATGTTGAAGATCATCTGAAGTGGGCCACGTTTTGATCAGGGATGATGAGACACTATCAGGGATGATCAGACACTATCAGGAAGAAGATTTAAGTCAGGGAGAATGACTGAATCAATTTGAGAAGGTAACTATAGATCTGATACCATGTAAGAGTTTGTGATAAGATGAAGAAGACAATAATGGCAAGAAACTCAATGATCTGGGATCATCGATTGCTGAATATTAATAATGAATTGAAGCCTCAGTCAAGGACTAATTACAACAATCAAGGCATAAGTTATGGTGAAAGAATTGACTAAATCCTAATCTCCTAATCAATTGACATCTCCTAAGCAATCAGCTGTTATTGTTAACACAATCAGCTGTGATTGTTGACACAATCAGCTGCTGTTATTGTTGACACAATCAGCTGTTATTGTTGACAGGAATATCCTTTCCAGCTTACAACGTGTTATAACAATCTGGCTTTCAAGACGTTCCAAGACATTTTTTGTTAATGTCCTAGAACACAACTCCTTAAAGAAATGGCTAAACTCAATTAGTGCCTCACACACATCATCGCTTAAGGATCCACGTAGTGCAAGTGGAAGTAATCATTGTAAAAATGTGGCAATCATGACTCTTCATGCCTACAATTCGACATTATTTGATGTTTGCACGTCAAGATATGTTTGAGGCATAGCCATCGGGGAACTTCACCGAAGTCAATAATTCACAGAAATTCTTTTTCTCACCAAGGGACATTGTGTAGCATGCAGGGGGCATTTTATAGGAATTACCATCATGTTTCATGTGTAATTGATGCCTTATACCCATCGCTTGCAAATCTAAACGGCATTGGCATGGTCCTTTGTTTTACCTTTGATGTTCATCAATGTCCCCAAAATACTCACATACATTTTTCTTTATGTGCATGACATCCAAATTATGGTGCAGTTTAAGGGTTCTCCAATAAGGCAATTCAAAGAAAATACAATGTTTCGACCAATTAAAATCCTCGGCACGCTTCCTTTTCTTCGGTTGTGTAAGGTCCCCGACCTTAATAGGGTGATTAATTTCTTAATATTGGCGATTAGCCTAATTAATTATGATTTTAGCTAATTAGGTGGGTTTAGTGGCTAAGCGAGTTTCTTTTATCATTAGAAAGTGATTTGCGAAGTTTAGTTTGATTCCGAGTGCGATTAGTCTTAATAGGGGGTTAGGTTGTGATTAATAGGAAAATTGGGTATTTTTCCGAAAAATTCCGTTTTCGCCGAATTTGGGTCCGTTGGAAAGATCTCGTCACGCTCGTCACTTTCCATTCTTGACTCGTCACGATTCGACGCACCGAAGTCCCTCAAATAATCACATTTCTTTTAATTCACTCAAAGAGGGCATTTGAGTCATTTTCCCCTCCACCTCTCATTATTAAACCCATTTAAGCAACTTCCTAGCAACTTCCTTGCATTCATTTCATCCCCATTTCAAGGAGCAGCTACGGGAGTTTGTCTTCTCTTCCTCCCTCTTCATTTCTTCTTCTTGCATGAGCCATTGGAGAAGGGATTCAAGGCCATATCAAGCAACCAAGCTCACCATCTTCTTCCTTTCTTCTTCCTCTACATCTTAATCTAAATTTGGTAAGTTTCCCTCAACCCTTTCTTCCCTAATTTCCTTCCTCATTGTTGTAGAGATCTTGCATGTTGATGGATTCCTCCTTTTCTTCTTCCTTGGTGTTCTTTGGGTGTAGGAGAAGGGTTATTGGAAGTGGTTTGGCTAGGGTGTGAGTGGAGAGCTCTCCTCAATTTCTCTCTCTAATTTCCATTTATTTGGTGAAGGCAAGTAGATTAGCCTTATATATGATCATGCATGTATATCTTGCTTCTTGGAATGGTTTTAATCTCAATTGCTTAGATTTCCCTAAATGCCAAGCTTGTTTTGATTAATTTGGTTAAACATGTTAATTAGGAATTGTGCTAGGATTTGAATATAAATGGACTTGAAAGGGGTGGTTGGAATGGATGAATGGGGAGCATGGTGGCTCAGTTGTGTGCAGGTTTCAACCTTTGAAAAGGCTTGGAATTTGTGGAAGTTGGTTTGGAAGAAAGGGGTTCAAAAATCAAGCAAAACAGGGGACTCCCGGGTCATTTCTGCCTCCGGGCTTCCGGACGCTGGGATTCTGGCGTCCGTACGCCAGCATGCTTCTGCGCAGGCAAAAATACTACTCCCAGGCGTCCGGACGCCGGGTTTCGGGCGTCCCCGGCGTCCGGTCGCCGGGCCTGCGGAGCGAAATTAAAGGGCCATCTTCCGAAAGCCATAACTTTTGACCCGCTCGTCGGAATTTGGAGTTCTTTATACCGTTGGAAAGCTCTCGAGATGTAGAATCCAATGATATACTAATCTTAATCATCAGAGATTGGAAAAGGAAGTAGGTATTGGATCAATAAGCCAAGCCCTTATCTCTTTTGGAAAGGGATTGTAAACCTAGTTTGGACCCTAGGTTGGAACCTATTGACCCTATCCTTGCATGACCAATTGGGGGAAATGAAAACAGAGCATGTTTGGCTTGGTGTGCTTCGTTGATTATCCGGGACTTCCGTGTATGGTTGTAACTTGACCAAATGCATACGGAACTTAGTCAATTGGTGCCCAATAACTTCTATACACCACGGGCTCACTAGACTATGGCATCGTTGACTCTTTCTCCGTAAGCACTCCGTTGGGAATATATGCGGTACTCGATGGACAACTCTTGACCTAGGATTGCCTTGTTCTTCACTCTTGACTCTTGAATCATGTATCCGTAGCTTGTCGTACCTTATACACTCTAATCTTTTATACTTGTATAACTTGTAACTTAACTTGTAGAATTAGGATTTGACCGGACTTAGAGTGTATCCTTAGGTACCTTGTCTTGTATTGATGAATACGTGTAGATAGACTTGAAAAGAGGACTACTTATGGAACTTGGAACTTGACTTGTATCTTGGCTTGACTTGGAGTAGCCCTCGGCTTGTTATCTTATTCTTGGAAATCTATCCACGTGTATTTGTCTTGGAATTTGGGTCGTGTACAAACCATCATCATCATCTTGCATTCATGACCAGCTGCAGACTGATGATTATAAAGTGGGCCGGATATCGGACACTAGGGTGGGCAGTCGGCTTTGGACGGCGTCCATGGCCCGAATAGCTGGGAGCGGGCTCGGACCGTGCTGCTATTCTTAGGACCGGGAGCTAGGATCCCCCTAGAGCCAGACTTTGGGTATTCGTAGTCGGCTCGGACGTCACTTATACCCCCGTGAGATGGCTAGGACATCCTCGGAGTCTCCTCTTGCTTGACATTGCATTTCATGGATGGTTATTCTTGTAATCTTGCTAGGATTTATCCTGTCACTTGATTCCTTTTACTACTCATGCTTTATGCCTAGCTTGTACCTTGCTATCTTTTAATCATGTACTTGTCTTTATTCTCTTTTGAAACATGTTAAGAATAATGTATATTGCTTATCTTCTTGCCAACATATTGTTGATCCTTTATTCCATGGTGTGCAGAGGACACCTACTACTATTACGCCGACCCGGATGCTAAGGCAATCCCAGAGGATCCTCAGCCGGGGGAGGAGAACGAGGTACGAGAGTGGGGTGCCGATGACGTAGCATAGCGTCATCCCTCCCGGCACTAGTGCGTGTTGTTAAGTAGTTGTTTGTGCAGTTTCCTATCACCAATTGGTTTTGGGATTACTGGCTAGCAACTTTGACATGGTATCAGAGCCTGAGGTCTCGAGTTCGAAACCACGCAGGGCAGAAATGCCCCATGCCGCGTTGTGTGTTTGTGCGGGCGCAAAATGCGCAGGGCAAATAGGCCCCATGCCGCGTTATAGTCTTGTGCGGGTGTGTGCTTCGGATCTGGGCGGTGTCCCGCCCGAGGGGGGTGTTAAGTAGTTGTTTATGCAGTTTCCTATCACCAATTGGTTTTGGGATTACTGGCTAGCAACTTTGACACGCGTTGCATGGGGATATCTATTGTCGTGCCACTTCCTTTCATCTTTTGGTTTGGATCTTTTGGACTTGTCTATCTTAGTATTGTATATCTTTTATACCATGACCTAGGTGTTTGGGATGGTACTGATGTTTATAAACTTTATATTTTTTTATCTTTTGAAACTTGAATATATATAATGGAATGAAATCCATACTTGTTTTGATATTCCTATAGATCTAATGTTGTGTTTACCGGACAAGTCCCGTTGATTATTTGTTAATGAGGCTCAACTATACAATCCTCACAGCGGACTTCGATCCTTGGGCATTAAGGGCAAAAAATTCTTAATTAGCCCAAAAATTCACACCCCGGATCCGGTTTATTCTCTAATCGGGTTCGGGGCCATGACAGGTTGTGTCTTCCCAAATTTCACTGGTTCAACATGACTCAACTGCTCAAGCACATCATCCCCATACAAATACTTTGGCATCTCCCGAAGTTCGTTTTTTCCATCAAAAGAGCTCTTTCTATGTCGCCATATATGATCTGTCAGTAGGAAGCAACGATGACTCATGTAACAAGTCTTTTTTCCATTCTTCAACCACATATGTGATGTCTCCTTATTGCAGACAGGACAAGCCAAAAACCCTTTAGTGCTCCATCCTGATAAGTTTCCGTATGCAGGAAAATCATTGATGGTCCATATCATCGCGGCATGCAATTGAAAATTGGTACCTGTGTAGGCATCATAAGTTTGGATGCCATCTTCCCATAACTCTTTCAACTCATCTAACAACGGTCGCAAATATACATCAATCTCATTTCCTGGAGACTTGGGTCCAGGAATAAGCATTGACATAATGAAAAATGGATTTTTCATACATCTCCACGGTGGTACGTTGTATGGCACAAGAATAACCGGCCATGTATTATGAGAAGTGCTCATGTTTGAAAAGGGATTGAATCCATCACTTGCTAGACCAAGCCTAACACTATGAGGGTCTTGGGAAAATGAGTTATGCATTTTGTCAAATTCTTTCCACGCTTTAGCAACGGCTGGATGCCTTAACACCCCATCATTGACGCGCTTCTCTTTGTGCCACCTCATATCTAATGTTGTCTTATTTTAGATAAATAACCTTTGTAATCTCGGTTTTA
Organism: Litsea cubeba; assembly: GCA_012931725.1. Classification (NCBI taxonomy): domain Eukaryota; kingdom Viridiplantae; phylum Streptophyta; class Magnoliopsida; order Laurales; family Lauraceae; genus Litsea; species Litsea cubeba. The sequence goes on from CM022946.1 coordinate 109,770,243, forward strand.
GCCGGAAGTAGCGCAAGATTTTTTGAGGAATCTTCTTCAGTTTGCCATTAGTAAATTTATATCTAGGCTCTTTGCATTCTGGACACTCTTCTCTATGCTCATGCTCCTTCCAAAATAGTACACAATCATTTTTGCAAGCATGAATCCTCATATAGTCAAGTCCTAGGTCACGAATTATATTTTTAGCCTCGTAAATGAGCTGGGAAGCGTCTCACCATCAGGAAGTGCCTCCTTGAACAACTCAAGCAACATGGTGAATGATTTGCTGCTCCAATGATTAAGTATCTTTAGGTGCAACAGCTTCACGATGAACGACAACTTAGAAAACTTCTCACAGCCTGGATATAGTTTCTGTTCGGCATCCTTCAACAGTCTCATGAATTTATCTGCTTTCCAGTCGGACACCACATTTCCATTGCTACTAGAATCCTCCCCTGCCCATTCATTTATAGTTGATGCAGTGTAATGATCATGTAACATTTCTTGCATGTCATCATGATCATCTTCATCTTCTATGCTAGGCGCATCATCGTCATCTTCTTCAGTGCTTGACTCAAACTCCTCCCCATGCAATACCCATGGAATGTAACACTTAACTACACCATGGTAATATAGATCCGCTTCCACATCATCCCGAGTACGAAAATAGACATTGCTGCATTTGACACACGGACACCGAATCTTTTTCCCTGGCTCTATATGTGCATATGCAAACTCCAAGAACTATTTAACTCCATCTATGTACTTAGGGTGTCGTCTATCCTCAATTTTCTTCCAACTCTTATCCATGTCGATGTACCAAACACAATTTGAAGTATAAATAAAAAACTGCACCCACGGGTCCCCTAGACAACAAAACAACATAAAGATAGCCGTAAAAGGAGGCATATGCAATAAAAAAAAATAGACTGAAGATACTATAGGCATATAAGTGGCATGAGATTAAACATTCTAGCACTCCTATATATCCAAATGATTTTCCCAGATAATTGGAATCATCAAATGAATCCCATTTATTGAGAATCGAAGCTTTTTTTAGAAAAATGTATTTGTCTGAAGGAGGAAGATGTGGTACATTTCTAACCTTCTGTGGGACTCTCTATCAAGATCAAAACCATTGATCCTCTTCAGAAACCCAAGAACGGCTATAGGGTCTAATTCCAGCCTTCAGTCCCTTAAGAATCTTGAGAAAATCATGGAAAACCATGGGACCATTGATGCCAATGCTTTTTAAACTAACCGGGTTTCACTTGCGAACCCAAATCTCAAGATTTGAACCGTCAATCCTCTTCCTAATCCCAAGAGCATTTTTGGGGCCAAATTTGAGTCCTTAATTGCTTGTGGATCTTGAGAAATTCATGGAAACCATTGAACTGTAGGATCCTAAAACATCTATTTCAAATAGTAAAATGGTCTTACAAAACAGTATAAATATAAAACATTAATTTTACATAGATCTATTCTACACATCTATTATCCATAAGTCTGATTCATACAAATAAGATTTTCCAAACAAGGCATTAGGGATTTATCATGATACAATAAAATTAATAGTGATACAGAGTCCCAACATCCTTCACAATCTCTTTATGCTCTTGTTTCTAGTATCCAAACTTCTTATGCACCCAAGTTTTGGTACTAGTTGCTGACGACCGCTCTTTCCTTTGTTCTGCCCCTAACACCACCACCGATGGCAGAGCCTTAGCTACAATTAACCAAATGCTTAGTTAATGAAATAATTATTGATGTGCAATTTAACTTTCACATCCTTTTTTTAAGCTTTGCAATTTAACTTCCAACCAGAGGCTAGACTTTTCATACAAGCCATGCGGGATTTTTTTTATGAGTGCCTTTAAGTCAGGAGGCCCCACTTTTGTGGACATCTGGGATTTGAAAACCCACATCATCTACTTGTGGGACATCCCGTAGTTGAATATTTTCCCGATTAAAGGTTTATGAAATACTCAAACATCATCTACAACCTTGTGCAGCTCCTTGAGTTTGAAATAATCTGACAGGCATAAGCATAGCAAGTTTCTTTGTCAAATTGGGCACTTGACAATCAATTATATTAAGAGAGACACTAATAGTTACTAGTCACACTTAAGTTCAAAGTGTTGTTCAAAAACAACATTAAAGAAAAAGGAAAAAAATCAAAGAAATAAATGTTCCTCCACTTTTCCCGGTGCATCTTGCCAATCCATAGGGACAGGTGTACGATGCATTAAATTTTCTTTGATGATCCCTTACAAGCAAGGTGTATTAGGAGGGCAGGGCCCGATACGTATTGGGAGAGACGGGAGATAGTAAGAAAGCATAAGTATGTGAGAGAGAGAGAGAGAGAGAGAGTTCATGAAAATATTTCAATAAAGCATGTTTTATCCAGCTACCATTCAATTCAAAGAAGTGTGACCACCTTCTGAATCAGTTTTTCTCTCTACATAAACTTTGAAAAAGTTCTCACAAATTTATGACGTCGTCGAGGCTAGTTAACGTTTTGAGCATTTGAAGGCACAAGTAGCGGCCAAGTGGGCTGCTATAACAGAGGCCCGTGATATGGAGAGGGCTATGATTCGCCAGGTTGCAGATGCCGATCGAGTTCTCAAAGTGAGGACTTAAGAAAACAAATGATGGCGGACTGCTTGGGAAAAGCTTCCTAGTGTCGAAGAAGGGTTACAGCATTCTCCAGCATCTCATGGCAAGTTTCTGAAGAATAATGCTTTCGAAGCTCTATTGGCTGAGTCCAAAAGTTTGCTTGAGGAGCTGAAACTTTGACTAGAGACCATTTTTGGCTGAGCTCCTGGTTTCTCTCTTTTTTTTTTTTTTTGTAACAGAGAACTCTTCTCTTTTTTTTTTGGTACCACATGTATCTTTTTTTGTACTCTTTTTTTGTAGTGCTTGTGAACACTTCTATCTTTTTTTTGTATTCCCTCCTTTCACTTAAATCTTTTTGTGATGAAACCAATAGTTTAAATGGAAATGTTTGTTTTGAAAAATTGATCAAAAGTTTATCATTTTTTGAAAATCTTTTGTCAAATGATTGTTTTGGCATGGGAGCCAGATTTTGTTTGTGGCATGAGAGCTGGTTTTGGCATGAAAGCCAGATTTTTGGCATTGATAGCCGGTTTTGTGGCATTGATAGCCGATTTTGTAGCATTTATAGCCGGGTTTTTTGAAAGCCAAGTTTTGGTTTGTTGGCGTGAAAGCCAGGGTTTTTGTGGCATTGATAGCCGATTTTTGTGGCATTTATTGCTAATTTTGACATGAGAGCCAGGTTTTTTTATGGCATTTATAGCCGATTTTGGCATGAGAGCCAGGTTTTTTGTTTTAAAAAATGCAAGTATCGACTAAAAATCGCCTCCCTGCTAAATGGTCTTGCAAGTATCGATGGAATGTCGCATCCTTACTCATTAGGTTGCCAATATCGATGGAATGTCGCCTCCTCGCGGATTTGGGTGCAAGTATCGACTAAGCGTCGCTTCCTTGCTTTTCAAAAATTTTGTTTTGCGGGTACTGACTTGATGTCGTTTTCCCATGATTTTTAGAATTTGTGGTTTTCTTGAACCTTTTTGGGTTATGGATATCAACTGAAATGTTGCGTCTCCACGATTTTAGGTTTTTTCGAACCTTTGAAATTTGGGTTGTGGATATCAACTGAAATGTTGCGTCTCCACGATTTTTTGCAAGTATCGACGAAATGTCGTTTCCCTGCGATTTTGGAAGTGTCGAACGTGGTTCGCATTCTTCCGATTTGTGCGAGTATCGACTAAGCATCGCTTCCCCATGGTTTTTTGAAAAATCATTTTTTTTTGTTTAAAGACACGAGGGTCGTAAATTTTGACCTAAAACCATTTTGGCAGTAAAAGGCTGGGTGGACTAGGGTGGAAATCCCTGAATCCGGATTTTTGTTTCAAACCATGAATTTTGGGTTCAAGGATCGAAAGTTTTGGTTAAGTCTGGGAGAGGCTCCTAAACTTGGATTTTTTGAACAATGAAACGATGAAAGTAAGCATTGTTTTGAGTTTCCTTAGAAATTTCAACATTTGATATGGAAATTATAAAAGGAGTGGGTTTGACGAGCGAGTACCTGGAAATAGGCTTTGGCCGTGCGGGCATTACTCTAACCCAATTGGGTAAGTCTTCAAGGGTAGTACCACTTTAAGAATTTGCTGTTAATGGGCAGCATACATCTATCACCTTCCATGTTTAGTAGAGCATATACGCCATTGGAGAAAACCTTGTCGATGACGTAGGGTCCCTCCCATTTTGGTTCAAACTTTCCTTTGGACTTGTGAGCGAAGACCATTTGTCTTTTTACTGCAAGAACCAAGTCACCCTTTTTGTGGGCACGTTGCCTGACTTTCTTGTCGAAAGATCCTGCCATGCGTGCTTGGTAAAGTTCAATGCTTTGTCGAGCTTCGAGCCGTCTCTCGTCGAGATTGTCCAACTCATGGAGTCGCAACTTCACATTGCTTTCTTGAGTCATGTCATTTTGCAAAGATACCCTTAGGGAAGGAATTTGTACCTCCATGGGCACTACAGCTTCTCATCCATAGACTAAGGAGAATGGTGTGCTATGGGTTGGTCCTCGAACGGTGGTTCGATAGGCCCATAAAGCTTCAGACAATTTGTCACTCTAGTCTCTTTTGTGACTAGAGACCATCTTCTTGAGAATTTTGCAGAGTGTCTTGTTGAAGGCTTCTACTAATCCGTTTGCTGCCGGATTGTATGGAGTTGAAGGACAGCTTTGGATTTTGTATTTGTCGTCAAACCTGTAGAATCGATGATCACGGAATTGTGGTCCGTTATCATGGACGAATCTTTTAGGTATGCCGAAATGACAAACGATGTTGGTGCACAAAAACTGAAGGACTGATGAGGTCCACTTGGAGAAATAATCCGTAGCGGCGAAGATGAAGCGATGACCTTTGCTTGAAGGGTGAGTAATAAGACCTATGATGTCCATACCCAAGGCTTCGAAAGGCCATGAGATCGCTGTAGGATGTCTTGATTGTTGAGTATCGCGATCACTGAGAGGGGGGGGGTGAATCAGTGATTTCTAAAAACAGGTCCAATTCAACAACAAAACAAGCCAAACCACACAATGACACCAGATTTAACGTGGTTCACCAAAAGGCTACGTCCACGGATCAAAACCGTCCGAACACCGATCCAGTACAGGTCTGAATATATTTAGTCGCACCAACGACAAAGAGCACCAACCCTTGTGTTTTAGATAGCACCCACTATCTAGGAAGCACCTACCCCCTTACAATTTATCTGCACCCACAGATAGGATCACCAAACCCCAAACACCAAGCACCAACTTGATGTAAAAACAGTATAGAAGATAAACTCTATCTACAGCCCTTCCCCTCTACAATTCTCTCTCTCTCAATCCCTTACAAATTGAAATTAAAGCATAAACAGAGAGACACTTATCTTATGGACGAAACACCATCTTCATGAGCCTATCCTCGTCCACACTTGCTGTAGAAACATGCAGCACAACAGCACACAGCAACAGCACTCTCTTCTCTCCAAAACTCTCTCTCTTTTCTCTTCTCTTCTTCTCTCTCTGGTGTCCTCTTAAAAACGAACCAAACATGCCTTTATATAGGTTATAGTAACCCTTAATTGTGTTCAAAATAGGCTACAATTGGTTTAGAAAGAGTCCCAAACAAATTAGATAAGAATCCTGAATTTTCGTGCATAACTTCTAATTCTGCGCAACTCTGGTTCCCGTGCTCGGTCGACATCCTGGCTTGCTCGGTCGACATCATACACTGTCTGGAATCAGACAACTTTCGTGCTCGGTCGACATCCTGGGGTCCCGGTCGACCGAAGACACACTGTGTCACGAAAATAACTGGGAGCTACCTGAATCTATTTCTGCAGGTTTCTCTTTGTTCGGTCGACCGCATGGTGTGCCCGGTCGATCGGCCACTCTGCTTCAGGAATTCTGAATTCCTGACTGTTTCAATTCTGATTCTTCTTTTAAGCTCTATCAACACCAGCCTATCATCATGCTTGTGACAATGTGTTGACAAGAATTCCAACTCTGATTTCCATTGCATAGTTGAGCTTCATCCTCTCATCATGTTGACATGGATTGACAACAATTACAACCATGATTACCATTCAAATCATTTAAAGCTTCTTCAAATTATAACAATCTCCCCCTTTGGAATTGTTGTCAACTTTAACAACTTTGTCAACATGCTAACAACTCTTCAACTCTTTCAACTCCAGCTTGCAGCTCTTCCAAGTTCTTTTCAACACTCACTTGGAACTTTCAACTCCTCCAGCTTGCAGCTCTTCCAAGTTCTTTTCAACACTCACTTGGAACCAATTCTGAAATTCTGAAATAACAAACCATGCACTGTCAACAATGTCCCCCTAGCTTTCATAGCATAACATCTCTCCTTGCTATCATAGCATAACATCTCTCCCCCTTTGACAACAAGTCCAAAGGGACCAAACCGAGGAGCGAATAGGATATTCAATGAAAGCATTGCTCCCCCTTTCAAGCACAACTCCTACGGTTTAGGAGAGTGAGTAACTCCTAACTTTTTTCGGAGATACTCGAAGACTTCCTTTGGTAGAGGTTTCGTGAAAATATCAGCCACTTGCTCAGTGGTTGGAACATATTCCAACTTGACCTCTCCATCAGCAACTTTATCTTTGAGAAAGTGATAGCGAATTGCTACATGCTTCGTTCGAGAGTGCTGAACAGGATTCTTAGATATATGAATTGCACTCGTGTTGTCACATAGGATCGGCGTAGGATCTGTTGTAGGAACTCCTAGATCAGAGAGCATTTGCCGCATCCATAACACTTGCATACAACAAGTTGCCGCTGCAATATATTCCGCTTCCGCTGTCGAAAGGGATACTGAGTCTTGATTCTTACTATGCCAAGCAACTAATCTGTCTCCAAGATAAAATGCGCCGCCGCTAGTACTCTTGCGATCATCTACGCATCCAGCCCAATCGGCATCAGAATATGCAACCAGAGTGAAGGATTTGCCTTTGGGATACCAGATACCAAGCTCCATAGTACCTTTTAGATATCGAAAGATTCTTTTTACTGCTGTAAGGTGCGTTTCAGTTGGTGCTGCTTGAAAACGTGCAACCATACATACTGCTTGTAGAAGATTTGGTCTTGTAGCAGTCAAGTAGAGCAAGCTTCCTATCATAGAGCGATAGGTGGTATGATCAACGGACGAGGCCTTATCATCTTTGCTAAGCTTCGTGTTCGTTGACATTGGTGTGCTCACTGGCTTGCTGTCTTCCATATTGAACCGTTTCAGCATTTCCTTAATGTACTTCATTTGTGATATGAAGATGCCATGTTTCAGCTGCTGCACTTGTAAACCAAGAAAGAACTTTAGTTCTCCAAACATCGACATTTCAAATTCTTTCTTCATCTCTTCAGCAAAATTCCTGCACATCTCCTCATCATTGCCACCAAAGATTATGTCATCAACATAAACAATGACAACCAGCTGTTTGCTTAACTCAGTTTTGACATACAGATTGCTATCAACCATTCCTTTTCCAAAACCGATCTTGCGGAGATAGAGATCCAGCCTTGCATACCATGCCCTTGGCGCTTGTTTCAGTCCATAAAGAGCCTTTTTCAACTTGCACACTAGATCTGAATTTTTGCTGATGAGAAAACCATCAGGTTGCTCAATGTAGACCTCTTCTTCAAGTAAACCATTCAAGAAAGCTGACTTTACGTCCATCTGAAATACCTTGAAGGTTTTGTATGCTGCCAATGCAAGAAACATACGAATAGCTTCCAGACGAGCCACCGGTGCAAAGGTCTCTTCAAAATCTATGCCTTCAACTTGAGCATAGCCTTTACAAACCAACCTTGCTTTGTTTCTAATGACTTGACCATCTTCATTTAGCTTATTCCGAAAGACCCATTTAGTACCAATAACATTCTTATCAGTAGGTCTAGGAACAAGTTCCCATGTGGAGTTCTTCTCAATTTGCTCCAACTCCTCATGCATAGCTTTCAACCAACTTTCATCGAGACTGGCTTCAGCCACAATCTTGGGTTCAATGGTGGACATAAGTGAGTAATTGCTAACTACACTTTGTCTAGTTTGAACGCCTGCCTTAGTATCTCCAATGATTTGATCCTTAGGGTGTTGCTCTACCCAAGTGCTGTGCTTCTTAGGTGTAGTATCTTCTGAGTCATCCTTTGATTTCTCAGAATCATTAGATTCAGCCATCTCATCATCAATCTCACTCGAGTCCTCATAAACTGGACTGTCATTATGAGTTGCATTCTTTGGTTCAATATTCTCATCTATTCTCACATCAGCACTTTCTATGATTTTTCTGGTTCTTTTGTTAAGACACCTATATGCCTTACTAGTAGAGGAGTAACCCAGAAATATACCTTCGTCAGCTCTTTCTTCAAATTTGCCCGGATTTTGTTCGAGCCGCTTGATGTAACACTTGCTGCCGAAGACTCTGAAGTGCTTGACTGTTGCTTTTCTTCCAAACCATAGCTCATAGGGAGTTTTGTCTTCATGTGGCCTGATCAAGCATCGATTTTGAATGTATACAGCCGTATGAATTGCCTCTTTCCAATACTTGTCAGCCATCTTGCTTTCACTTAGCATCGTACGAGCCATCTCTTGTACGGTGCGATTCTTCCGTTCCACAACTCCATTTTGCTATGGAGTTCTAGGGGCTGAGTATTGTCTTTGAATGCCATGATGTTCACAATATTTAGTGAACTCGCCTCCATGATCAGACCTTAAAATCTTGATGCGTTTTTCCAATTGATTTTCAACCTGTGCTTTAAACACTTTAAAACGATCAAGTGCTTGATGCTTATGCTTAAGAAACAATACCCATGTCATACGAGTATAATCATCAATGCATAACATGAAATACTTATCTCCATTGGTGCTTTGAGTTCGCATCGGTCCACAGAGATCAGTGTGCACTAGCTCAAGAGGTTTCTTGGAATGATGCTCCTTTGACTTGAACATAACCCTCGTTTGCTTTCCCTTTTGGCAAGAGTCGCAAATGGGATTGGAGGGCTTTTCAACTGTAGACATGCCTCGTACAGCCTTTGAATTGCAAATCTTTGACATGTTATCAAAGCTTAGATGCCCAAGGCGTTTGTGCCACAACCAACTTTCCTCTGTCCGACTCATCAAGCAGGTCTTTTCAGCTCCATCTGACAGTGTATAGAGATTTCCAGCAGTTCTTGATCCAGTTGCCACTGTTTTGCCGTTGCTACTCTTCTTGATGGCAAACCCATTCTTTGTGAAGATAACTTCGTGACCCTTGTCACAGATCTGGCTCACACTAAGCAGGTTGTGTCTCAATCCAGACACATATAAGACTTCTTCCGATCTGATCTTGTTTGCCATAAGCTGAATAACACATTTTCCGCAGATTTTGGCACCATCATTGTTGCCAAACTTCACTGAACCGCCTTCATAGTGCTGTAATTTGATGAATTTCTCTTTATCACCAGTCATATGGCTTGAACAACCACTATCAAGGACCCATGGTGCTGCCTTCTTTTGTGTATTGAATGCCATTTGCACAATGAGAGATTCTTTGGGACTTTCTGCACTTTGCTTTGCTCTCCAAGCCTTGACTAACTTGGGTTTCTTTTCAACCTGAAATTTGTTAGCAATATGCAACCTACAATCCCTAGCCAAGTGTCCATAATTATAGCACTTATGGCACTCAATTTTGTGGCTACTTAAGATTGAAAAAGGGTTCCTATACACAAATGGGCTGTTTCTAACATAGAATTTGCAATCAGCTCTTTTATGTCCAAACATATTACAATGAAAGCAATAACCATAGAATTTGTATCTTCTTTGTGGCTGGTTAGTCTTCATTACCTTTCTAACAGGAATGGACTCCTTTCTAGGTTGAGTGGGCTTCATAGAGTTAGAAGGTGCAGTGACTTGCTTCACAAACTCTTTCTTTTCAGGAGGTGCAATCTTAGAGGATTCACCTTTCTCAAATCCTAGACCAAATCTGAAGTGGGCAGGTCTTTGAACTTTCAGTAGTTCATCGAGTTTCATAGTCCCTTCAATCGCTTGGAGCGCTTTGAGTTTTTTGCTATTTTCCAAATTTTCAGCCTTTGCTCTAGCGATCTCAGTTTCAAGTTTCATAGCCTCTTCCTTTTTTTATACTTATTTGTTTTTCAAGAACTTCTACCATTCTTTTATATTCTTCTACTTGAGTTTTCAAAGCAATAATAGAACTTTCAGATTCATGGAGAAGTTTCAGATTTTTCTTACTTGTTTTGCGTTCCATGTTAAGCTCCTCAAGTGCGACTATGAGTTCCTCTTCAAGATTGACTTCAGCCTCCTCTTCCTCTTCCGGATCTAGTTCTTCTTCTTCTTCAACAGTGACCATGAAGAGAGCTTCGGTTGATTCATCATCGTCTGAAGTTTCAGACGTGCTGTCATCTTGTTGACATAGAAAGTTTTTAGCTTTGCCTCTTTTTCTGAAATTTCTCTTTCCTTTACTCTTTTCAGCATAAGAGTCATTATCATTGTCTTCTTTTAGCGGACACTTCGCAGCAAAGTTACCAACACCTCCACAATTGAAGCATTTAAAGGGTAGCTTCCCTTTGTACTTGCCATTGCTTCCTTTCTTCAACTTTCTAACAAATTGAGCCTCAAGCTCATCATTATCAGAATCAACATCATGACCAGCAGTCTCTTTTGCCGTTTTCTGAACTTTGAAGGCCGCTTCTTTATCCGATGAAGACGTCTTTCCTATGCGCATCTCATAGGCAGTTAGAGAACCATGTAATTCATCCATGGAAAATGCATTCAGATCTTTGGCTTCTTCGATGGCTGAGACTTTTGAATCAAACCGGGGAAGAAGAGATCTTAGAACCTTTTTGACGATGACCGGCTCTTTAATCTCCTCCCCTAGTCCACGAATGTCATTCGTGATTTCATTCACTCGTTGCATATACGAGTCAACATTCTCGCTTTCCTCCATGCGAAGAGACTCGAATTGAGAGCGATGAGTTTGCAATTTGGCTTCTTTAATCTTCTCATCACCTTCATGTATGCTTTGCAACTTGTCCCAAATTTCCTTGGCTGTTTTGCATGCAATTACTTTGACAAGCTCGCTGTCCACAAGGCCACTAAAGAGTGCATTCTGCGCCTTGGAGTCGTTGTCTGCCAACTTCTTCGATGCAGTATCATTGGGTACGGTGGCAGCATTGTAACCGACTCTGACAGCCTCCCAAACATCATAGCCAAGAGATTTGATGAAGGCTTGCATCCTAATCTTCCAAAAAGAGTAATTAGAACCATCAAACAGAGGTGCTTTCATATTCCCTGTATTGACTGTCATGTGATTTGGCAAGAGATCACCCTTAGCGTATTAAACTGATCAAGGGAGCCTCGCTCTGATACCAATTGTTGAGTATCGCGATCACTGAGAGGGGGGGGGGGTGAATCAGTGATTTCTAAAAACAGGTCCAATTCAACAACAAAACAAGTCAAACCACACAATGACACCAGATTTAACATGGTTCACCAAAAGGGTACGTCCACGGATCAAAACCGTCCGAACACCGATCCGGTACAGGTCTGAATATATTTAGTCGCACCAACGACAAAGAGCACCAACCCTTGTGTTTTAGATAGCACCCACTATCTAGGAAGCACCTACTCCCCTTACAATTTATCTGCACCCACAGATAGGATCACCAAACCCCAAACACCAAGCACCAACTTGATGTAAAAACAGTATAGAAGATAAACTCTGTCTACAGCCCTTCCCCTCTACAATTCTCTCTCTCTCAATCCCTTACAAATTGAAATTAAAGCATAAACAGAGAGACACTTATCTTATGGACGAAACACCATCTTCATGAGCCTATCCTCTGTTGGAATTTGAGATGACTTGAGTAGTCTTTGACGAATTGAAGAAGATAGTATCTCAAGTATTGATATGAGTTGGAATTATTGTCAACACATTGTCACAAACATGATGATAGTAGGCTAGTGTTGATAGAGCTTAAAAGAAGAAATCAGAATTGAAACAGTCAGGAATTCAGAATTCCTGAAGCAGAGCACGCGGTCGACCGAGCAAGCCAGGATGTCGACCGAGCAAGAAGAAACCTGCAGAAACAAAAAAAAGGCACCTCTCAGTTATTTTCGTGACACAGTGTGTCTTCGGTCGACCGGGACTCCAGGATGTCGACCGAGCGCAATAAGTGACTGATTCCAGACAGTGTCTTCGGTCGACCGAGCAAGCAAGGATGTCGACCGAGCACGGGAACCAGAGTTGCGCAGAATTAGAAGTTTTGCACGAAAATTCAGCACTCTTATCTATTTCGTTTGGGACTCTTTCTAAACGAATTGTAGCCCGTTTTGAATACAATTAAGGGTTACTAAAACCTATATAAAGGCATGTATGGGTCGTTCATAAATAACACCAGAAGAGAGAAAGAAAAGAAGAGAAAAGAGAGAGAGTTCTTGAGAGAAAGCAGAAGCTGCTGCTGTGTTGCTGTGTTGCTGTTGTGCTGATGTGGTGACGTTTTCTACAGCAATTGTGGACGAGATTATGCTCTTGAAGATGGTGATTCGTCCATGAGTTAAGTGTCTCTCTTTATGCTTTAATTTCAATTTGTAAGGGATTGAGAGAGAGAGAATTGTAGAGGGGAAGGGCTGTAGACAGAATTTATTTTCTATTCTGTTTCTAACATCAAGTTGGTGCTTGGTGTCTGGGGTTTGGTGATCCTATCTGTGGGTGCAGATAAATTGTAAAGGGAGTCGGTGCTTCCTAGATAGTTGGTGCTATCTGAAACTAAGGGTTGGTGCTCTTTGTCGTTGGTGCGACTAAATAAGATTCAGATCTGTCCCGGATTGGTGTTCGGACAGTCTTTGAACCGTGGACGTAGCCTTTCGGTGAACCACGTTAAATCTGGTGTCATTGTGTGGTTTGACTTGTTTTGTTGTTGAATTGGACCTGTGTTTTTTAGAAATCACTGATTCACCCCCCCCTCTCAGTGATCGCGATATCCAACAATTGGTATCAGAGCGAGGTTCCCTTGATCAGTTTAATACGCTAAGGGTGATCTCCTATCAAATCACATGGCAGTCAATACAGGGAATATGAAAGCACCTCTGTTTGATGGTTCCAATTACTCTTTTTGGAAGATTAGGATGCAAGCCTTCATCAAATCTCTTGGCTATGATGTTTGGGAGGCTGTCAGAGTCGGTTACAATGCTGCCAACGTACCCAATGATACTGCATCGAAGAAGTTGGCAGACAACGACTCCAAGGCGCAGAATGCACTCTTTAGTGGCCTTGTGGACAGCGAGCTTGTCAAAGTAATTGCATGCAAAACAGCCAAGGAAATTTGGGACAAGTTGCAAAGCATACATGAAGGAGATGAGAAGATTAAAGAAGCCAAATTGCAAACTCATCGCTCTCAATTTGAATCTCTTCGCATGGAGGAAAGCGAGAATGTTGACTCATACTTGCAACGAGTGAACGAAGTCACGAATGACATTCGTGGACTAGGGGAGGAGATTAAAGAACCAGTCATCGTCAAAAAGGTTCTAAGATCTCTTCTTCCCCGGTTTGATTCAAAAGTCTCAGCCATTGAAGAAGCCAAAGATCTGAATGCATTTTCCATGGATGAATTACATGGTTCTCTAACTGCCTATGAGATGCGCATAGGAAAGACGTCTTCATCTGATAAAGAAGCGGCCTTCAAAGTTCAGAAAAAGGCAAAAGAGACTGCTGGTCATGATGTTGATTCTGATGATGATGAGCTTGAGGCTCAATTTGTTAGAAAGTTGAAGAAAGGAAGCAATGGCAAGTACAAAGGGAAGCTACCCTTTAAATGCTTCAATTGTGGAGGTGTTGGTCACTTTGCTGCGAAGTGTCCGCTAAAAGAAGACAATGATAATGACTCTTATGCTGAAAAGAGTAAAGGAAAGAGAAATTTTAGAAAAAGGGGCAAAGCTAAAAACTTTCTATGTCAACAAGATGACAGCACGTCTGAAACTTCAGACGATGATGAATCAACCGAAGCTCTCTTCATGGTCACTGTTGAAGAAGAAGAAGAGCTAGATCCGGAAGAGGAAGAGGAGGCTGAAGTCAATCTTGAAGAGGAACTCATAGCCGCACTTGAGGAGCTTAGCATGGAACGCAAATCAAGTAAGAAAAATCTGAAACTTCTCCATGAATCTGAAAGTTCTATTATTACTTTGAAAACTCAAGTAGAAGAATATAAAAGAATGGTAGAAGTCCTTGAAAACCAAATAAGTATCAAAAAGGAAGAGGCTATGAAACTTGAAACTGAGATCGCTAGAGCAAAGGCTGAAAATTTGGAAAATAGCAAAAAACTCAAAGCGCTCCAAGCGATTGAAGGGACTATGAAACTCAATGAACTACTGAAAGTTCAAAGACCTGCCCACTTCAGATTTGGTCTAGGATTTGAGAAAGGTGAATCCTCTAAGATTGCACCTCCTAAAAAGAAAGAGTTTGTGAAGCAAGTCACTGCACCTTCTAACTCTATGAAGCCCACTCAACCTAGAAAGGAGTCCATTCCTGTTAGGAAGGTAATGAAGACCAACCAGCCACAAAGAAGATACAAATTCTATGGTTATTGCTTTCATTGTAATATGTTTGGACATAAAAGGGCTGATTGCAAATTCTATGTAAGAAACAGCCCATTTGTGACTAGGAATCCTTTTTCAATCCTAAGTAGCCACAAAATTGAGTGCTATATGTGTCATAATTATGGACACTTGGCTAGGGATTGTAGGTTGCATATTGCTAACAAATTTCAGGTTGAAAAGAAACCCAAGTTAGTCAAGGCTTGGAGAGCAAAGCAAAGTGCAGAAAATTCCAAAAAATCTCTCATTGTGCAAACGGCATTCAATGCACAAAAGAAGACAGCACCATGGGTCCTTGATAGTGGTTGTTCAAGCCATATGACTGGTGATAAAGAGAAATTCATCAAATTACAGCACTATGAAGGCGGTTCAGTGAAGTTTGGCAACAATGATGGTGCCAAAATCTGCGGAAAAGGTGTTATTCAGCTTATGGCAAACAAGATCAGATCTGAAGAAGTCTTATATGTGTCTGGATTGAGACACAACCTGCTTAGTGTAAGCCAGATCTGTGACAAGGGTCACGAAGTTATCTTCACAAAGAATGGGTTTACCATCAAGAAGAGTAGCAACGGCAAAACAGTGGCAACTGGATCAAGAACTGCTGGAAATCTCTATACATTGTCAGATGGAGCTGAAAAGACCTGCTTGATGAGTCGGACAGAGGAAAGTTGGTTGTGGCACAAACGCCTTGGGCATCTAAGCTTTGATAACATGTCAAAGATTTGCAATTCAAAGGCTGTAAGAGGCATGTCTAAAGTTGAAAAGCCTTCCAATCCCATTTGCGACTCTTGCCAAAAGGGAAAGCAAACGAGGGTTATGTTCAAGTCAAAGGAGCATCATTCCAAGAAACCTCTTGAGCTAGTGCACACTGATCTCTGTGGACCGATGCGAACTCAAAGCACCAATGGAGATAAGTATTTCATGTTATGCATTGATGATTATACACGTATGACATGGGTATTGTTTCTTAAACATAAGCATCAAGCACTTGATCGTTTTAAAGTGTTTAAAGCACAGGTTGAAAATCAATTGGAAAAACGTATCAAGATTTTAAGGTCTGATCGTGGAGGCGAGTTCACATCTGAAGAGTTCACTAAATATTGTGAACATCATGGCATTCAAAGACAGTACTCAGCCCCTAGAACTCCACAGCAAAATGGAGTTGTGGAACGGAAGAATCGCACCATACAAGAGATGGCTCGTACGATGCTAAGTGAAAGCAAGATGGCTGACAAGTATTGGAAGGAGGCAATCCATACGGCTGTATACATTCAAAATCGATGCTTGATCAGGCCACATGAAGACAAAACTCCCTATGAGCTATGGTTTGGAAGAAAAGCAACCGTCAAGCACTTCAGAGTCTTCGGCAGCAAGTGTTACATCAAGCGGCTCGAACAAAATCCGGGCAAATTTGAAGAAAGAGCTGACGAAGGTATATTTCTGGGTTACTCCTCTACTAGCAAGGCATATAGGTGTCTTAACAAAAGAACCAGAAAAATCATAGAAAGTGCTGATGTAAGAATAGATGAGAATATTGAACCAAAGAATGCAACTCATAATGACAGTCCAGTTTATGAGGACTCGAGTGAGATTGATGATGAGATGGCTGAATCTAATGATTCTGAGAAATCAAAGGATGACTCAGAAGATACTACACCTAAGAAGCACAGCACTTGGGTAGAGCAACACCCTAAGGATCAAATCATTGGAGATCCTAAGGCAGGCGTTCAAACTAGACAAAGTGTAGTTAGCAATTACTCACTTGTGTCCACCATTGAACCCAAGACTGTGGATGAAGCCAGTCTCGATGATAGTTGGTTGAAAGCTATGCATGAGGAGTTGGAGCAAATTGAGAAGAACTCCACATGGGAACTTGTTCCTAGACCTACTGATAAGAATGTTATTGGTACTAAATGGGTCTTTCGGAATAAGCTGAATGAAGATGGTCAAGTCATTAGAAACAAAGCAAGGTTGGTTTGTAAAGGCTATGCTCAAGTTGAAGGCATAGATTTTGAAGAGACCTTTGCACCGGTGGCTCGTCTGGAAGCTATTCGTATGTTTCTTGCATTGGCAGCATACAAAACCTTCAAGGTATTTCAAATGGACGTAAAGTCAGCTTTCTTGAATGGTTTACTTGAAGAAGAAGTCTACATTGAGCAACCTGATGGTTTTCTCATCAGCAAAAATTCAGATCTAGTGTGCAAGTTGAAAAAGGCTCTTTATGGACTGAAACAAGCGCCAAGGGCATGGTATGCAAGGCTGGATCTCTATCTCCGCAAGATCGGTTTTGGAAAAGGAATGGTTGATAGCAATCTGTATGTCAAAACTTAGTTAAGCAAACAGCTGGTTGTCATTGTTTATGTTGATGACATAATCTTCGGTGGCAATGATGAGGAGATGTGCAGGAATTTTGCTGAAGAGATGAAGCAAGAATTTGAGATGTCAATGCTTGGAGAACTAAAGTTCTTTCTTGGTTTACAAGTTCAGCAGCTGAAACATGGCATCTTCATATCACAAATGAAGTACATTAAGGAAATGCTGAAACGGTTCAATATGGAAGACAGCAAGCCAGTGAGCACACCAATGTCAACGAACACGAAGCTTAGCAAAGATGATAAGGCCTCGTCCGTTGATCATACCACCTATCGCTCAATGATAGGAAGCTTGCTCTACTTAACTGTTACAAGACCAGATCTTTTACAAGCAGTATGTATGGTTGCACGTTTTCAAGCAGCACCAACTGAAACGCACCTTACAGCAGTGAAAAGAATCTTTCGATATCTGAAAGGTACTATGGAGCTTGGTATCTGGTATCCCAAAGGCAAATCCTTCACTCTAGTTGCATATTCTGATGCCGATTGGGCTGGATGCGTAGATGATCGCAAGAGTACTAGCGGCGGCACATTTTATCTTGGAGACAGATTAGTTGCTTGGCATAGTAAGAAGCAAGACTCTGTATCCCTTTCGACAGCGGAAGCGGAATATATTGCAGCGGCAACTTGTTGTACGCAAGTGTTATGGATGCGGCAAATGCTCTCTGATCTAGGAGTTCCTACAACGGATCCTACGCCGATCCTATGTGACAACACGAGTGCAATTCATATATCTAAGAATCCTGTTCAGCACTCTCGAACAAAGCATGTAGCAATTCGTTATCATTTTCTTAAAGATAAAGTTGCTGATGGAGAGGTCAAGTTGGAATATGTTCCAACAACTGAGCAAGTGGCTGATATTTTCACGAAACCTCTGCCAAAGGAAGTCTTCGAGTATCTCCGAAAAAAGTTAGGAGTTACTCACTCTCCTAAACCGTAGGAGTTGTGCTTGAAAGGGGGAGCAATGCACTCATTGAATATTCTATTCGCTCCTCGGTTTGGTCCCTTTGGACTTGTTGTCAAAGGGGGAGAGATGTTATGCTATGATAGCAAGGAGAGACGTTATGCTATGAAAGCTAGGGGGAGATTGTTGACAGTGGATGATTGATATTTTAAAAATTTCAGAATTGGTTCCAAGTGAGTGTTGAAGTTCCAATAGTGTTGCCAACAATTCCAAAGGGGGAGATTGTTGGAATTTGAGATGACTTGAGTAGTCTTTTGACGAATTGAAGAAGATAGTATCTCAAGTATTGATATGAGTTGGAATTATTGTCAACACATTGTCACAAACATGATGATAGTAGGCTAGTGTTGATAGAGCTTAAAAGAAGAAATCAGAATTGAAACAGTCAGGAATTCAGAATTCCTGAAGCAGAGCACGCGGTCGACCGAGCAAGCCAGGATGTCGACCGAGCAAGAAGAAACCTGCAGAAACAAAAAAAGGCACCTCTCAGTTATTTTCGTGACACAGTGTGTCTTCGGTCGACCGGGACTCCAGGATGTCGACCGAGCGCGATAAGTGACTGATTCCAGACAGTGTCTTCGGTCGACCGAGCAAGCAAGGATGTCGACCGAGCACGGGAACCAGAGTTGCGCAGAATTAGAAGTTTTGCACGAAAATTCAGCACTCTTATCTATTTCGTTTGGGACTCTTTCTAAACGAATTGTAGCCCGTTTTGAATACAATTAAGGGTTACTAAAACCTATATAAAGGCATGTATGGGTCGTTCATAAATAACACCAGAAGAGAGAAAGAAAAGAAGAGAAAAGAGAGAGAGTTCTTGAGAGAAAGCAGAAGCTGCTGCTGTGTTGCTGTGTTGCTGTTGTGCTGATGTGGTGACGTTTTCTACAGCAATCGTGGACGAGATTATGCTCTTGAAGATGGTGATTCGTCCATGAGTTAAGTGTCTCTCTTTATGCTTTAATTTCAATTTGTAAGGGATTGAGAGAGAGAGAGAATTGTAGAAGGGAAGGGCTGTAGACAGAATTTATTTTCTATTCTGTTTCTAACATCAAGTTGGTGCTTGGTGTCTGGGGTTTGGTGATCCTATCTGTGGGTGCAGATAAATTGTAAAGGGAGTCGGTGCTTCCTAGATAGTTGGTGCTATCTGAAACTAAGGGTTGGTGCTCTTTGTCGTTGGTGCGACTAAATAAGATTCAGATCTGTCCCGGATTGGTGTTCGGACAGTCTTTGAACCGTGGACGTAGCCTTTCGGTGAACCACGTTAAATCTGGTGTCATTGTGTGGTTTGACTTGTTTTGTTGTTGAATTGGACCTGTTTTTTTAGAAATCACTGATTCACCCCCCCCCCCCCTCTCAGTGATCGCGATATCCAACATCCTCGTCCACACTTGCTGTAGAAACATGCAGCACAACAGCTCACAGCAACAGCACTCTCTTCTCTCCAAAACTCTCTCTCTTTTCTCTTCTCTTCTTCTCTCTCTGGTGTCCTCTTAAAAACGAACCAAACATGCCTTTATATAGGTTATAGTAACCCTTAATTGTGTTCAAAATAGGCTACAATTGGTTTAGAAAGAGTCCCAAACAAATTAGATAAGAATCCTGAATTTTCGTGCATAACTTCTAATTCTGCGCAACTCTGGTTCCCGTGCTCGGTCGACATCCTGGCTTGCTCGGTCGACATCATACACTGTCTGGAATCAGACAACTTTCGTGCTCGGTCGACATCCTGGGGTCCCGGTCGACCGAAGACACACTGTGTCACGAAAATAACTGGGAGCTACCTGAATCTGTTTCTGCAGGTTTCTCTTTGCTCGGTCGACCGCATGGTGTGCCCGGTCGACCGGCCACTCTGCTTCAGGAATTCTGAATTCCTGACTGTTTCAATTCTGATTCTTCTTTTAAGCTCTATCAACACCAGCCTATCATCATGCTTGTGACAATGTGTTGACAAGAATTCCAACTCTGATTTCCATTGCATAGTTGAGCTTCATCCTCTCATCATGTTGACATGGATTGACAACAATTACAACCATGATTACCATTCAAATCATTTAAAGCTTCTTCAAATTATAACATTGATGAGCTCTATAAAGACCAGCATGAACTTCTTTGAGTGTTTCTTCAGCCTCTTGTTGTGACAAACGTAGAAGTACTCCGTTGAAGGATTTCCTGTAGAGGATTTTTGAAAGAATATCCAAATGAAAGTTTGGGGCTCGTCTTTGGACGCTTACGCATTCTTTTGGATCTTCAGGTAGGTTTCCGATTCAAATTTTACAATTAAAACTTATATTTAGCAATTAGAAGCTTTAAACTCTCACATATAAGCCGGGCAAGTCAGCTTTTTTTACGAAGCTTATTCGCCTAAAGGCGGAGGACACGTTACTTTCGGGTTCATTGGACAACAATGCTCTATAAACTTTTTTATATTTACCAGACTGCCCTCACTCACAACTCTTCGATTTCCCTAAGTGCCCTATCGATTCATCTTCTCCACCCATCTCCCTCTCAGCATGATTGATCTCGAGTTCGAAGAGGCAAGGATCTTCCCCATTTGATCACAACTCTGGTACAATCCCTTTCTCTCATTTTGATCTTTGTGTATTCTGGTTGCAATGTGCATGTATGTATCTCTATCTGGGTATTGAAAATAAGAGTTTTGTAGGGTATAATAGGGCAAAGGAAATGGTTTCTTCATCTGGGTATTGGGAATCAAGAGATTCCGGTATTTGGGTGATCGATGGTATGTGTAAGAATTCTGGTTTTGAAGTGATTTATCTTTCTGGGGAATAATTTTTATCTACATATCTTTTATGGGGTGTTTGGATGGATGAGAGGGTGTTCTTTTATGGGGTGTTTGGATGATAAGCAATGCAGAAAACCAAACAGTAGTTTGCAAGAGAGGAGGAAAATCCATAGCAAAGCTGTGGTAGTATGGTCTCAGATATTCTGTGCAATTTCATCTGAATCTGAACACATTTTTATGGATGAGTTGCTACTTGCTAGGCATTTGTCATTTTACTTTTGAGGGTCACGTGCCAGCAAGTACCATTTGTGATTCAGTGGTTTCTATTTTGGGTTGATATTCTTCTTTATTCTATCGCTAGACGCTTCATTATGACTAGAAACTCCATTTTAGACAAGTTGGGACACCAGTGCAACTGGTTATTTGTAGATAGAAAGTATAGTGGCAATGGATGCTATTGAGAACGCCTTGTTTGTATCAGGCTGAAATTCCACAGGGCCTGATGTAGTTGTAATTAATGATATCTTATTTTGGGTTTGGATTTGAAATTGAATCCCTTTTTTTCAAGTTTGTTGTGCAAATGTTGTTGCTAAAAGTGCTTATCATAAGATTATTGTTTTGTATGCGTTTATATATGTCGAAATTTTGCTCTTGAACTCATCAAAGGAAATTTTGTTAAAAGCCAATTCGGTTTTATTTATTTATTTTGTGTTTGTTAAGCAAAGCCAAGGATAATGGTTTTATTTATCAGATGCTGTTGAAGTAACTGACCCTATGAATGGTGTGGATGACTGGTTTCTGGGTACTCATATGTTGGACATCAAAATGATGGTAGCTCATTTTACAATCACTAGGTTTAGTCGTATTCCTAGAATTTTGTGGTATCCAAATTCAAATTTGCTTGGTGTTTATGGTGTTGGGTGTCATCTTTTAATAAACTCCTTTTACAAAAAAAAAGGGGAATTATATAATAGGAAAGGCTACATTTGTGTAATGCCAAGGGAGACTAATTTTTCAGGGTCTAGTGTTGCTCTTTGGTCTAAATAGTGAAAAACTTTGAACTGAATTCCATGTGAACACCTATTTTTGGAGGGTTTCTTCCTTCGGATTGAAGCCTTGTGAAAAAAGAACTTATAAAAAAAATCAGTTTTTGGGTGGATGAGAAAGAGAGACAATAATTAAAAGGGAGAATTTCAAATAGGCATAAAACTTTTGGCTAGTTTTGAAAAAGGTACATGAAAATTTGAATATTTTAGAAAAGTATAAAAGTTCCCTACACTTTTCTTTCTTGTTTTCTACTCACGGGTCCTTTCTGTGCCCTATTTTCTATAAGGTAGTGTTTGGTTCGCTGTAATGAATGTCAGAATGGAATGGTCATTCCAACGGAATGATCATTACAGCGTTTGGTTCGCAAAAAAGTGGCAGAATGATCATTACCTCCGGAATCACCATTCCCTTATGTAGAGGAATGGCCATTCCACTGGGGAGGTAGAGGAATGGCCATTCCATTCCTTTGTAATTTTTCCTTGAGACCAAAATACCCCTCCACCCTCCTCCGTCGCTGGCCAGCCTGACATCGTCGTTGCAGTCCAGCCCTCCTCTGTCGCCGGCAGCCTGACATCGCCGTTGCCGTCCAGCCTAACATCGCCATCGCCGGCCGGCCAACCTCATCCCTCCCTCCAAATAAAACCCATTTCGAAATTCATCACCCAAATCCATATAAAGGGATTTGTAACAACCCCATCAACAAACACCCACAACTGCAAGACTGTTCCCCTTTCTCTCCAGAACCCACAGAGCTCCGGTCCTGCTGCAACCAAGACCAACAACTGGTCATTTTCTCTGGTTCGCAGAAGCTCCAACCCAGGCGGCCGGCTATTCTTCTCCATTCATGGCAGCGAGGATGCAACAAGAAGTTCGGCACCCCTTTTCCGGTCTTCTCTTCCTACTTCGGGTAAACCCCGATCAGTGTGTGGTGGCCCATGCAAGTTTTGTTGGGGCTCTAATACCGAAAGAGAGGATCACGCTTGATCCTCACTGGGCCACACCCTGTGGTCGAACGACAGAAACGGAGATCTTAGGCCAGGTTTGGTCAGATCGGAGAAGAAGTGGGGCTTGGTTCTGTTTATAGATCTCATGGCCTAATTGGAATTGCAAAGGATCCGGATCGGTCTTTATTGCGCTGAGAAGACAACAGGAGATTGTGGGCCACCGATGTTTCTAGGTAGAAGGGTTTGCACCAGGTGGGGATCTGCGAAGGGTGGGGGCGGAGGGAGGAAAAGAGAGGGGGGCGGAGGGAGGCCGGCAGCCTCTCTTTCCAAGCCGGTGTCAATTGGGCCAGTGGGTCTAGGTCAGTGCGTCACAGCCCATGACAAAAAAAGCCCAACTTGTGGGTCAAAACAAGTCTCGTGTGTACATATATGTAATTGATTCTTTGCTTTATTAGGAGATATGATTAGATTATAATTAGATTAGGATTACTATAATTTAGTTGATTATCTCAATCACTGTAACACATGGAAACATTATATCTATATATTGAAACATCGTGACCCTCAAAAGGGATCATCGAATTCACAAGGTCTTTTTTCTCTTCTTCCCTTGCTGGCTTTGACTTCCGGCGACTGGGAGGGTGGAGGAGGAGGAGGAGGGTATTATGGTCCGTCTTATATAAATTTTATTCCATTCCGGGCATCATTTCAGCGTACCAAATGAAAGAATAGGAATAAGAATTCCATTACTGGATTGATTCTTTAGTCTAACCAAACGTTGGAATGGAAATGACCATTCCTGCCTCATTCCATTCCAGACTCATTCCACTCTCCATTCCATTCCTGCCTAAAACCATTCCAGCGAACCAAATGCTACCTAAGTGCTGGTTAGTGCCCCTCATGTTTTAGGGGAGGGCTGATTGTTAGGAATTTTGTGTATTGCAATTTGATGGATGCATATCATTTTAATCATCATTTGATTTCTCACACTTGCATTATTTTAGAAAACATTGAAATCTTATTTTATGCATGAATTGGTTTTAATTTTGGATGCAATTGATTTTGTAAAAGGAATTTCAAAATTCAAGCTTAGCCTAATTTTTAAAGTTTCAAATGATTTGTGGCTTTTTATGATTCATGATTTTAAAAAATACTTAGATTGATTTAAATCATGTTTCAAGCTTGATTTAATGGCCCCAACAAGTCCCACATCAAAAATCTTTGAAAACTGCAAAAGTATGCAAAATGGGAAAAGTGGCCCAGGGCCCAGTGTACCCGGTCGACCAGGTACACATCCCGGTCGACCGCGTACACTGCGGGTCGACTGGGCAGAGAGCCGTTTGGCTCTCCAACGGTCATTTTTCTGACCGTTTGGATGGGGTCGACCGGGCCTGTCATGGGGTCGACCGGGGACACGCAGAAACTCTGTTTTCTGTGTATAAAAAGGCTTCATTCCCTTTGAAAAATGTTGGAACTTTTGAGGAAACTTGGAGCCTTCTTGGAGGTGTTTGAAGAGAAGATAAAGGGGATGAACCAAGGGGATTAAGAAGGTCATTAAGGAAGCTAAAGCTTGGATCATGAAGTTAAATCTCCAAGTAAGCTTTGCTTAATTTAATCATATGTTTCATGCTTGGTTTTAAATCTTTGGTAAATGTTTTTAGCATGATAACTATGATGAAATGAATTCATTACTTCCATTCAATCTTTGATATTAAGTTGTAATGAATTCTTTTCTTTGATTCAAACTTAGTTTAGTTTTAAACTTTGTTAAACATGTTATGTTTAAAACTTTGATTTCTTTATAACATGTTAATTTAACTTGTTTGAATCATCATTGTTGTTTTCAATCTTTTTAAAAAAACCTTTGTTAAATCTTGTTTTTGAAAACAACACTACAAATGCATCACATGTTTAAGCCAAATTAATTTCATACAACTTGTGAGCCTTTAATTTTTAAATCATCAACAAGTTAGTATTTGTTCATGTGATTTGCATTTAAACTTCAATCAATTCTTTCTATGTGCTTTAATCTTTGAATTGCTTTGAGCATATATTCATTGGACTTTACTTTTTAAACTTGATTGAAGTTGTCACACACACACCTCATTAGCATACATCTTTGCACTCATTAGTGTGTTGTGTGAGTTTAGTTTTCACTTTCAAATTAGCCTATTAAAGAGGCATTGTAATTGTGCTTTAAATGTAATCTCTTAGAGTGTTCTTTGGAAGACACTTTCTTTGAGAAATCATTTCTTTGTAAGGTTATTGCTTAGCCATTGAAAAGCATCTTGTATAGGTTGTTGTTAAGCCTTGAAAAACAACATTGTAAGGTTATTGCTTATCCTTGGAAAGCATCTTGTAGAGGTTATTGCTTAGCCTATTGGAAAAGCATATTAGTGGAAATCCGGTGGGGTGTGAGAGCACAAGCCGGTAGTGGATGTAGGCACGTTGGCCGAACCACTATAAATATTGTGTTGTGGTGCATGCTCTTGTGATGATTATATGTATTTAGCTTCCGCATTGTGCTTGTTATCATCACTAGTGACTAGTTAGTTTATAGAAAATTAAAATTGGTCATAGTTAGTCACTATTAGTAGCTCACCCTATTCACCCCCCCCCCTCTCGGGTTAGGATCCCCCGGACTTTTCAATTGGTATCAGAGCCAGGTTACTCCATTTAGGGCTTAAACACCCGGAGTTGATCCTCTCTATCTAGATCAAAACCCTAGTGTTGTTTTTCTATGAAAATCATTAGAATGGATTCCACTAGTTTAGACTTTGTAGATTCTTGTGTAGATTCCTCTAGACCCTTCCTTCTTCCATCTATTGGAGATTCTAACATGAAAATTAATGAATCCAAATCTAAATCAAAAGAAGAAGAATATGATGAAAATGAAGCTTATGAGGAATTGTACACATGGTCCTTAGAGCTTTCTAAGAAGAATAAAAGATTAAAAGAAGAATCTAAAAGGCTAAACCAAGAATTAGTCTCTTCTAAAAATGAACTTAAAGAAAAAGATGAATTAATAAATTGTGCAGAATCTAAGTTCATGATCTCTTTGCATAACCTATATAATGCTCAAGATGAATTAAAAGATTTAAAGATAGGTTATGACAATCTTAATAAGGAAAATTCTAAATTAAGAGATCAAAGGCAAGATAAAGACATTAACAATCTTGAATCCAAGTTAACTATCTCTAAAGAAAATTTATCTAATGCTCAAAATGAACTAAATGAGATTAAGGTAAATTGTAATGAGCTTAAAAATGAAAATTTAGATCTAAGAGATACTTTAAAAAGACAAGATGAAAACATTGTCCATTTAAAATCCAAGTTGACTATTTCCAATGAAAACTTGTCTAATGCTCAAAGTAATTTAAAAACTCTAGAACTTGGATCTAATGTTGTTAATGAACTTAAATTTGAATTAAAACTTGCCCATGAAGAGCTAAACAAATTTAAGGGAATTGAACAAGAACTAACAAAAGTTAAACTTGAAAATTCTACCCTTAAAACCAAAGTCACTCAACTTGAAACATACAAACAAAAGTATGAGTGCAAATTTACCCAAAGTGAAGAAAGATTGGAAAAGTTATTTAAATTGGGTAAATCAAAAGGAGATAGGACGGGTCTTGGATTTGATAGGAATACCTCATATGACCCTAAATTCACCAACACTTTTGTGAAAGGTGAGTCCTCATTCTCTAGCACTCACACTTCTTTGCCCATGTCTAAATGTAATTATTGTTGCATTGAAGGACATTTTAGGTTTGAGTGCAAACAAAGAAGAAGCAATGTGTCTAAATCCATATTTGAACCAAAGAAAGGTAAATCAAATTCTATGATGGATAAGACACCAAAAACCAAGGAGAACTCCATGAAGCTTAAACAAGTCAAATCAATTAAGAAGGAGTCTCCTAAAATAGATTCTAAAAAGATTAAACAAGTTAAATCAAGTTTAAAAGAATCTATAAATAAAAAGGTTCTCAACCTACCACCCTTAACTCAACAAATGAAAGAACTTTTGAAGAAAGTTGCAAAGATAAATTTGAAATTCAAAAGTCAATTAAAGGGAGGAGATAAGAAGAAAAGAAAAATGGTTCGAACCCCAAAGAAGCAAACTCACCAAAAGACTAATCACCAATCTAAGCTAAACTTAGTTAAATCTATATCTCATGGTGATAAGTCTAAGTTAATAATTTATCAAGTTAAATCTCCTAGAGTTGGTGAGAAGTTTAAGTTAGACCTCAAAGTTCATCCATCCCAAGACCTTAGGTGGATTCCCAAAGTTAGACAAATAGACAAACCTTAGGGCCTTGGACCTCATTGACCAACCTAACCTTAATAGTTAAATCTTTTTGTTGGTCATGATTGCATTTGCATTTTATGTTCTTTCTTAGTTACATTTTTTAAATGCATTTGTTTCTTTATGATCATTTGATTTTGTCTTCATGTACTTCCCTAAGTCACATATCATGGTTTTCAAAATCATTTGATTGTATTTCTCACATGTTAGATTTGCTTTTTATAGTCACATCTTGTTTGCATTTCTACATGTTCAATTGATTATGGGTTCAAAGCTTTCATAGCTAGATCTTTCATAATCGATTGATGTTGCAATATCATTTGTTTGTATGTCTTAGTTAGATTATTTTGAAAAACAAATGACTTAAATCAATTTAATTTTTCCATGAATTTTTAAGTTATACTTTCACATGGAAAATTACTTTGAAAAGATCAACTTGTATGTTTTCCAATTAAGTTATATCTTTTAAAATGCAAGTTGAATGGTTTTTAAATCAAATTGTATGATTCTTGGTAGTGATATTGCTTAGAATACAATTTGATGTTTGATAAGGTGCTTTCTTTATTTTCATATACATTATGCCCATTGTTAGATTTTGTTTATGATTTGAAGATTGCATGAATGGAAATGCTTTAAAACTTTTTGTTGTATTCATCAAAGCATGTTCCATGTTTTCATTTCCTTATGCTTTTGCTTATGTCATCCTTTAATGGAAATGAATGTTGTGATAGACTATTTGCATGTTTGCTCTTTTAGTTACATTCTTTATGCAAATGTTTTATTTGTTCCATGTATGGTTGTGTTCTTTAATTATTTTTTTTGTAGCCATACTAGAACCCAAATCCATCCTTTATGCTTTCTAGTCATTTTTGTGAAATGGATGGTTATGATGTTTGATTCATGTGTATTTGTCATACTTATACATGTTTCAACCTCATAGTAGTGTTTGATCATATGAACCTCTTTGAAATTCATTTCTTGAATTACATAGTTATATCTCTTGAATGATGGATTTCTTAGATGTTGTATTCATATGGTTGACACTTTGGAAATTGCATATTCTTATAAGTCATATATTTTCAAAATGCAATTTCTCATGTTCATCACTATGCTCAATAGTTATATCATTAAAGTGATGAATATTCATTTATGTTGCTTGATGGAATCTTGTGTTTGTCACATGCTTGCTCTCAAACATGTTCCATATTCAATTGGTAATCAAATGATATCATTTTCAATTAGTATAACTTCCAATTGATGTTATATATTTGTGATAAACCTTGTGCACATTGGATTAAACTTGATAGTAATATGTCTTTGTTCCATGTCACATTCCATTAGCTTCATAGATGGTCATGTTTGCCACCTCTCTTGCTTATTTGGTTAAATCTCGTGACCACCATGTTTATGTGTTAATAATCTTGGTTGGTTAATGATTGAGGTAGGCATCATGGTTTGAATTTCATTTCACTCATCTTACACTTGATAGTCATATTTTATGATTGAGTGAAATGATTTCAAAATTTACATAGCATATGATTTTCATAGTTATATTATTTGATGCTATGTTTAGTAAACCCCTTATCATCATGGATAGCTCTAACTTGGATTAATCCTTCTAGTTACATTCCTTAAGTCCATTTTAGAGTGATTGAGCTAATAAGTCATACTCTTAAATCTCAATTGATATGGTTCTTATTTCAATTGGTATCCATGATAGATTAACCTTTTGACCTTGCTCTTCAACTTTCCTTAAGCTTATAGGTCAATTGGTTTCTCTCCAATTTGGTAATTTGATCATTGAGCCTTATAGTTAATCATTATCAATTGGTATCTAATCCTTCCCTTGAAGTTATCCCTCAATTAAACCATCTTCTTCTTGCATCTAATAGTTATATTCTTGTCAAAAGTATGACAAAAGAAGATTATGGATTGAGGGGGAGTAAACCTTCTAAGGAAGCATTAGAGATGATCAAATTCACCATTGCTATTCCCTTATAACTTACTCACATGCATAATAGCCTGTTAAGTATTTCATTTTCGATTTCATTTGTTAACAGGTGCTACTAAAGGTATTTTCCTTGTTTCATGTGTGTAGGTACCTTTCTTCAATTGCTACCTTTGCAATTTAATGGCAAAGGGGGAGAAAGGATTAAGGGGGAGAAAATGCTCTAGCTACCCAAAAAGGGAGAAAGATCAAAGGGGGAGAGAGCATTCAATGGCAAAGGGAGAGAAAGACCAAGGAGAGAGAGTGCTTGGTCTAAGGGGGAGAGAAGATAAAAGAAAGAAAGCTTGGAGCTAAGGACAAGAAGAATGAAGATCAAAAAAGCTAAAGCCCAAGCTAAGTGAAGGAGCATCCGAAGATTTCAAGCAGTGTCAAGCCAAGGAGCTGAAGACTTAGTGTGAGGTTTAGTGTTAAGTTAAGGTTTGCCATCAAATTGCAAAGGGGGAGATTGTTAGGAATTTTGTGTATTGCAATTTGATGGATGCATATCATTTTAATCATCATTTGAATTCTCACACTTGCATTATTTTAGAAAACATTGAAATCTTATTTTATGCATGAATTGGTTTTAATTTTGGATGCAATTGATTTTGTAAAAGGAATTTCAAAATTCAAGCTTAGCCTAAGTTTTAAAGTTTCAAATGATTTGTGGCTTTTTATGATTCATGATTTTAAAAAATACTTAGATTGATTTAAATCATGTTTCAAGCTTGATTTAATGGCCCCAACAAGTCCCACATCAAAAATCTTTGAAAACTGCAAAAGTATGCAAAATGGGAAAAGTGGCCCAGGGCCCAGTGTACCCGGTCGACCAGGTACACATCCCGGTCGACCGCGTACACTGCGGGTCGACTGGGCAGAGAGCCGTTTGGCTCTCCAACGGTCATTTTTCTGACCGTTTGGATGGGGTCGACCGGGCCTGTCATGGGGTCGACCGGGGACACGCAGAAACTCTGTTTTCTGTGTATAAAAAGGCTTCATTCCCTTTGAAAAATGTTGGAACTTTTGAGGAAACTTGGAGCCTTCTTGGAGGTGTTTGAAGAGAAGATAAAGGGGATGAACCAAGGGGATTAAGAAGGTCATTAAGGAAGCTAAAGCTTGGATCATGAAGTTAAATCTCCAAGTAAGCTTTGCTTAATTTAATCATATGTTTCATGCTTGGTTTTAAATCTTTGGTAAATGTTTTTAGCATGATAACTATGATGAAATGAATTCATTACTTCCATTCAATCTTTGATATTAAGTTGTAATGAATTCTTTTCTTTGATTCAAACTTAGTTTAGTTTTAAACTTTGTTAAACATGTATGTTTAAAACTTTGATTTCTTTATAACATGTTAATTTAACTTGTTTGAATCATCATTGTTGTTTTCAATCTTTTCAAAAAAACCTTTGTTAAATCTTGTTTTTGAAAACAACACTACAAATGCATCACATGTTTAAGCCAAATTAATTTCATACAACTTGTGAGCCTTTAATTTTTAAATCATCAACAAGTTAGTATTTGTTCATGTGATTTGCATTTAAACTTCAATCAATTCTTTCTATGTGCTTTAATCTTTGAATTGCTTTGAGCATATATTCATTGGACTTTACTTTTTAAACTTGATTGAAGTTGTCACACACACACCTCATTAGCATACATCTTTGCACTCATTAGTGTGTTGTGTGAGTTTAGTTTTCACTTTCAAATTAGCCTATTAAAGAGGCATTGTAATTGTGCTTTAAATGTAATCTCTTAGAGTGTTCTTTGGAAGACACTTTCTTTGAGAAATCATTTCTTTGTAAGGTTATTGCTTAGCCATTGAAAAGCATCTTGTATAGGTTGTTGTTAAGCCTTGAAAAACAACATTGTAAGGTTATTGCTTATCCTTGGAAAGCATCTTGTAGAGGTTATTGCTTAGCCTATTGGAAAAGCATATTAGTGGAAATCCGGTGGGGTGTGAGAGCACAAGCCGGTAGTGGATGTAGGCACGTTGGCCGAACCACTATAAATATTGTGTTGTGGTGCATGCTCTTGTGATGATTATATGTATTTAGCTTCCGCATTGTGCTTGTTATCATCACTAGTGACTAGTTAGTTTATAGAAAATTAAAATTGGTCATAGTTAGTCACTATTAGTAGCTCACCCTATTCACCCCCCCCCCCCCCTCTCGGGTTAGGATCCCCCGGACTTTTCAATTGGTATCAGAGCCAGGTTACTCCATTTAGGGCTTAAACACCCGGAGTTGATCCTCTCTATCTAGATCAAAACCCTAGTGTTGTTTTTCTATGAAAATCATTAGAATGGATTCCACTAGTTTAGACTTTGTAGATTCTTGTGTAGATTCCTCTAGACCCTTCCTTCTTCCATCTATTGGAGATTCTAACATGAAGATTAATGAATCCAAATCTAAATCAAAAGAAGAAGAATATGATGAAAATGAAGCTTATGAGGAATTGTACACATGGTCCTTAGAGCTTTCTAAGAAGAATAAAAGATTAAAAGAAGAATCTAAAAGGCTAAACCAAGAATTAGTCTCTTCTAAAAATGAACTTAAAGAAAAAGATGAATTAATAAATTGTGCAGAATCTAAGTTCATGATCTCTTTGCATAACCTATATAATGCTCAAGATGAATTAAAAGATTTAAAGATAGGTTATGACAATCTTAATAAGGAAAATTCTAAATTAAGAGATCAAAGGCAAGATAAAGACATTAACAATCTTGAATCCAAGTTAACTATCTCTAAAGAAAATTTATCTAATGCTCAAAATGAACTAAATGAGATTAAGGTAAATTGTAATGAGCTTAAAAATGAAAATTTAAATCTAAGAGATACTTTAAAAAGACAAGATGAAAACATTGTCCATTTAAAATCCAAGTTGACTATTTCCAATGAAAACTTGTCTAATGCTCAAAGTAATTTAAAAACTCTAGAACTTGGATCTAATGTTGTTAATGAACTTAAATTTGAATTAAAACTTGCCCATGAAGAGCTAAACAAATTTAAGGGAATTGAACAAGAACTAACAAAAGTTAAACTTGAAAATTCTACCCTTAAAACCAAAGTCACTCAACTTGAAACATACAAACAAAAGTATGAGTGCAAATTTACCCAAAGTGAAGAAAGATTGGAAAAGTTATTTAAATTGGGTAAATCAAAAGGAGATAGGACGGGTCTTGGATTTGATAGGAATACCTCATATGACCCTAAATTCACCAACACTTTTGTGAAAGGTGAGTCCTCATTCTCTAGCACTCACACTTCTTTGCCTATGTCTAAATGTAATTATTGTTGCATTGAAGGACATTTTAGGTTTGAGTGCAAACAAAGAAGAAGCAATGTGTCTAAATCCATATTTGAACCAAAGAAAGGTAAATCAAATTCTATGATGGATAAGACACCAAAAACCAAGGAGAACTCCATGAAGCTTAAACAAGTCAAATCAATTAAGAAGGAGTCTCCTAAAATAGATTCTAAAAAGATTAAACAAGTTAAATCAAGTTTAAAAGAATCTATAAATAAAAAGGTTCTCAACCTACCTCCCTTAACTCAACAAATGAAAGAACTTTTGAAGAAAGTTGCAAAGATAAATTTGAAATTCAAAAGTCAATTAAAGGGAGGAGATAAGAAGAAAAGAAAAATGGTTCGAACCCCAAAGAAGCAAACTCACCAAAAGACTAATCACCAATCTAAGCTAAACTTAGTTAAATCTATATCTCATGGTGATAAGTCTAAGTTAATAATTTATCAAGTTAAATCTCCTAGAGTTGGTGAGAAGTTTAAGTTAGACCTCAAAGTTCATCCATCCCAAGACCTTAGGTGGATTCCCAAAGTTAGACAAATAGACAAACCTTAGGGCCTTGGACCTCATTGACCAACCTAACCTTAATAGTTAAATCTTTTTGTTGGTCATGATTGCATTTGCATTTTATGTTCTTTCTTAGTTACATTTTTTAAAATGCATTTGTTTCTTTATGATCATTTGATTTTGTCTTCATGTACTTCCCTAAGTCACATATCATGGTTTTCAAAATCATTTGATTGTATTTCTCACATGTTAGATTTGCTTTTTATAGTCACATCTTGTTTGCATTTCTACATGTTCAATTGATTATGGGTTCAAAGCTTTCATAGCTAGATCTTTCATAATCGATTGATGTTGCAATATCATTTGTTTGTATGTCTTAGTTAGATTATTTTGAAAAACAAATGACTTAAATCAATTTAATTTTTCCATGAATTTTTAAGTTATACTTTCACATGGAAAATTACTTTGAAAAGATCAACTTGTATGTTTTCCAATTAAGTTATATCTTTTAAAATGCAAGTTGAATGGTTTTTAAATCAAATTGTATGATTCTTGGTAGTGATATTGCTTAGAATACAATTTGATGTTTGATAAGGTGCTTTCTTTATTTTCATATACATTATTCCCATTGTTAGATTTTGTTTATGATTTGAAGATTGCATGAATGGAAATGCTTTAAAACTTTTTGTTGTATTCATCAAAGCATGTTCCATGTTTTCATTTCCTTATGCTTTTGCTTATGTCATCCTTTAATGGAAATGAATGTTGTGATAGACTATTTGCATGTTTGCTCTTTTAGTTACATTCTTTATGCAAATGTTTTATTTGTTCCATGTATGGTTGTGTTCTTTAATTATTTTTTTTTGTAGCCATACTAGAACCCAAATCCATCCTTTATGCTTTCTAGTCATTTTTGTGAAATGGATGGTTATGATGTTTGATTCATGTGTATTTGTCATACTTATACATGTTTCAACCTCATAGTAGTGTTTGATCATATGAACCTCTTTGAAATTCATTTCTTGAATTACATAGTTATATCTCTTGAATGATGGATTTCTTAGATGTTGTATTCATATGGTTGACACTTTGGAAATTGCATATTCTTATAAGTCATATATTTTCAAAATGCAATTTCTCATGTTCATCACTATGCTCAATAGTTATATCATTAAAGTGATGAATATTCATTTATGTTGCTTGATGGAATCTTGTGTTTGTCACATGCTTGCTCTCAAACATGTTCCATATTCAATTGGTAATCAAATGATATCATTTTCAATTAGTATAACTTCCAATTGATGTTATATATTTGTGATAAACCTTGTGCACATTGGATTAAACTTGATAGTAATATGTCTTTGTTCCATGTCACATTCCATTAGCTTCATAGATGGTCATGTTTGCCACCTCTCTTGCTTATTTGGTTAAATCTCGTGACCACCATGTTTATGTGTTAATAATCTTGGTTGGTTAATGATTGAGGTAGGCATCATGGTTTGAATTTCATTTCACTCATCTTACACTTGATAGTCATATTTTATGATTGAGTGAAATGATTTCAAAATTTCAATAGCATATGATTTTCATAGTTATATTATTTGATGCTATGTTTAGTAAACCCCTTATCATCATGGATAGCTCTAACTTGGATTAATCCTTCTAGTTACATTCCTTAAGTCCATTTTAGAGTGATTGAGCTAATAAGTCATACTCTTAAATCTCAATTGATATGGTTCTTATTTCAATTGGTATCCATGATAGATTAACCTTTTGACCTTGCTCTTCAACTTTCCTTAAGCTTATAGGTCAATTGGTTTCTCTCCAATTTGGTAATTTGATCATTGAGCCTTATAGTTAATCATTATCAATTGGTATCTAATCCTTCCCTTG
The DNA here is from genome assembly GCA_012931725.1 of Litsea cubeba. Taxonomy (NCBI): domain Eukaryota; kingdom Viridiplantae; phylum Streptophyta; class Magnoliopsida; order Laurales; family Lauraceae; genus Litsea; species Litsea cubeba. The sequence continues at coordinate 109,804,969 of CM022946.1, forward strand.
AAGTTATCCCTCAATTAAACCATCTTCTTCTTGCATCTAATAGTTATATTCTTGTCAAAAGTATGACAAAAGAAGATTATGGATTGAGGGGGAGTAAACCTTCTAAGGAAGCATTAGAGATGATCAAATTCACCATTGCTATTCCCTTATAACTTACTCACATGCATAATAGCCTGTTAAGTATTTCATTTTCGATTTCATTTGTTAACAGGTGCTACTAAAGGTATTTTCCTTGTTTCATGTGTGTAGGTACCTTTCTTCAATTGCTACCTTTGCAATTTAATGGCAAAGGGGGAGAAAGGATTAAGGGGGAGAAAATGCTCTAGCTACCCAAAAAGGGAGAAAGATCAAAGGGGGAGAGAGCATTCAATGGCAAAGGGAGAGAAAGACCAAGGAGAGAGAGTGCTTGGTCTAAGGGGGAGAGAAGATAAAAGAAAGAAAGCTTGGAGCTAAGGACAAGAAGAATGAAGATCAAAAAAGCTAAAGCCCAAGCTAAGTGAAGGAGCATCCGAAGATTTCAAGCAGTGTCAAGCCAAGGAGCTGAAGACTTAGTGTGAGGTTTAGTGTTAAGTTAAGGTTTGCCATCAAATTGCAAAGGGGGAGATTGTTAGGAATTTTGTGTATTGCAATTTGATGGATGCATATCATTTTAATCATCATTTGATTTCTCACACTTGCATTATTTTAGAAAACATTGAAATCTTATTTTATGCATGAATTGGTTTTAATTTTGGATGCAATTGATTTTGTAAAAGGAATTTCAAAATTCAAGCTTAGCCTAAGTTTTAAAGTTTCAAATGATTTGTGGCTTTTTATGATTCATGATTTTAAAAAATACTTAGATTGATTTAAATCATGTTTCAAGCTTGATTTAATGGCCCCAACAAGTCCCACATCAAAAATCTTTGAAAACTGCAAAAGTATGCAAAATGGGAAAAGTGGCCCAGGGCCCAGTGTACCCGGTCGACCAGGTACACATCCCGGTCGACCGCGTACACTGCGGGTCGACTGGGCAGAGAGCCGTTTGGCTCTCCAACGGTCATTTTTCTGACCGTTTGGATGGGGTCGACCGGGCCTGTCATGGGGTCCACCGGGGACACGCAGAAACTCTGTTTTCTGTGTATAAAAAGGCTTCATTCCCTTTGAAAAATGTTGGAACTTTTGAGGAAACTTGGAGCCTTCTTGGAGGTGTTTGAAGAGAAGATAAAGGGGATGAACCAAGGGGATTAAGAAGGTCATTAAGGAAGCTAAAGCTTGGATCATGAAGTTAAATCTCCAAGTAAGCTTTGCTTAATTTAATCATATGTTTCATGCTTGGTTTTAAATCTTTGGTAAATGTTTTTAGCATGATAACTATGATGAAATGAATTCATTACTTCCATTCAATCTTTGATATTAAGTTGTAATGAATTCTTTTCTTTGATTCAAACTTAGTTTAGTTTTAAACTTTGTTAAACATGTTATGTTTAAAACTTTGATTTCTTTATAACATGTTAATTTAACTTGTTTGAATCATCATTGTTGTTTTCAATCTTTTCAAAAAAACCTTTGTTAAATCTTGCTTTTGAAAACAACACTACAAATGCATCACATGTTTAAGCCAAATTAATTTCATACAACTTGTGAGCCTTTATTTTTTAAATCATCAACAAGTTAGTATTTGTTCATGTGATTTGCATTTAAACTTCAATCAATTCTTTCTATGTGCTTTAATCTTTGAATTGCTTTGAGCATATATTCATTGGACTTTACTTTTTAAACTTGATTGAAGTTGTCACACACACACCTCATTAGCATACATCTTTGCACTCATTAGTGTGTTGTGTGAGTTTAGTTTTCACTTTCAAATTAGCCTATTAAAGAGGCATTGTAATTGTGCTTTAAATGTAATCTCTTAGAGTGTTCTTTGGAAGACACTTTCTTTGAGAAATCATTTCTTTGTAAGGTTATTGCTTAGCCATTGAAAAGCATCTTGTATAGGTTGTTGTTAAGCCTTGAAAAACAACATTGTAAGGTTATTGCTTATCCTTGGAAAGCATCTTGTAGAGGTTATTGCTTAGCCTATTGGAAAAGCATATTAGTGGAAATCCGGTGGCACTACAAGAAAAACTGCTTATAGCGGGGGCCGATGGCCGCCGGTAAAAATGAGAATGGCCGCCGGTAAATGTTTTACCGGCGGTCACTATAGCCGCCGCATGGCGAGGGTACATGTCGGGTGGGTATAAGTTTTAGCGTCGGCCAGTGTGCGCCGCTATTGTTTTATTAGTGGCGGCTCTAACCGCCGGTAAAAGAAATCCGTCGGTTGCTAAGACGTCGAAGAAAATTTTTAGCGGTGCCTATTGGCCGCCGGTACAAGTAAAAATGACCGCCGCTAAAAGTATTTTTCTAGCGACGGTCGGTTGAGCGCCGCTAAAGATAATATTTTTTTTCTCTCCTGGCCGCCGGTAATAGCAAAAAATGGCCGCCGTTAATAACTAATTTTTCTTTAGCGGCGGCAATATGACCGCCGCTAAAATGTGTTTTTAACAAAAAAAAATACTGCTTTTAGGGTCGATCTTATGGCCGCCGCTAAAAGCTGTATTTTTTTTTTTTTTTTTTTTTACGAATATCAGCCCATCACCACATGAAACACAAGAGCATTCACAAAAAAAAAAAAAATTGCCTACCAACAAAGACAATATATATATATATATATATATAACAGTAGCATTCACATAATTAGCATCTACATCAGATCTGCAACATTGATCATCTGTTTTTGGATCAAATATAATAAAAGAGACGGGAAAATAGACTCTCTCTCTCTCCAAAAGAAAAAAAAAATATGTACATGCATTAGTCTAATCAGCAATACAAATTAGTAAAAACCCCCACAGAATGAACATCTTGGATCCCTGTGTAGGAAAAGAATGTATAGGCACTCAGGTAGGCGCCTTACAAACAAAAACCAAAGTGGTTTCACTTATAGATTAATTAGTTGCAGGGTAAGAATGGATTTTTACAAAACCTTAAATCGATCTAACCTGCGCAATGGCATAGACACCAAAGAGGCTCGTGTCTTTGTAGTCGGTGTTAAAAGCCGTCATGCTCTCCGCTTTTATGCAACATCTTATAAGTACTTTTTTTTAGGGATACAGGCCAAATGTACCTTGAAGAGAAGGAGATGTTTCTGTTTGGCAAAATTATCATGCTTTGAGATTGGAGATCAGATGTCCTCTTGCATCCAGAATTTTGATAGCATCAATAAAACTCAGCCAACATGTTGTCAAAGCAGAGGATATTGCACATTACCAAGCTCAAAAGTTTAGTGAATATCTCAACTCCTACACAATGGTCTCAAGGTAGACCCTAGCCTGGAACGTGGTTCTTTTGGAAAAAATCCTTTCAAACCTAAAGTTCAGGGGGTGTAATGATGTGGTTTATGTGTCATCAGCTGGGACACTGATTGTATAAGTGCCCAAAGCGAACAAACTTAGTAGAAGGTAAGGTTGATGTGCAAGAAATACTTGATGAATTTGATTGGTTGTGAATTCTTATATTTCTTGTAGATTCGCTTGGTTACTATGTTCTTGGATTCATCATTAATATAATTTTTTGAGACTTGAAACTCTTACTTTCTTCGTTGTTTTGTCATTTGAGGAATTAGGATATTAGAAATGTCTAACCATGCCAGCCCAGAAATATACTGGTCCCTTACAACAACTTTATTAATAAATTACATTTCTCTTTCTCTATGTATGTAAGAGAGTTATAAATGCATCAGCACAAAGAAGAGATTTAAGTCAATAGAATCCGTAAGTTACTCATGAATAGTCATGAGACATGTCAAGTTCAAGAATGAATTAAGGTATTCTTATTTCCTGGTGTGATAATTGATAAACATCAAATCAAGAATCCATAAAAGACACCCAAAAGAAAACATGCCTTGATGACTGTCCAATTTGCATAAGCACCAGGTGACCATGGATTGGGGCTGAACAGCCGTCTTGGGATCCCACTTGGAACACTACCAGATGGTAAATATGAAACCCCATACCAGACCAAAACCATTAGAGGCGCTCCATAGTCTGCAATGAAGCCTCACATCCAACCTACAAAAGTTCCCCAGTTGATTATTGCATGTATAAGACTAAAGGGACTGGACGATTTTGTAAATATATATTGAAATTATGATTAGATGACAGAGATTCAAACAATTTGGTTAATCCCACACATCATACCAGTTCCATATCTCCATGACCGTGCTTTTCGGCTTCTTAGTGCTGTGAGTAGAAGGCCAAATGAAAGAACTAAGGCAAACATTGCATTTGCAAACCTCCATGAGGGTATAAACTGTATTGAACTTGGATTTTCTCGTGCGGGTATGCGAAACTCATCCACCAGTCCCTAGATCAGCCCGTGAATGAAGTGGAAGAAAAACAAAACAACTTAATTCATATCATTGGACCATTCAAATGATAATAGAAATAACAAACAACAAGAACAACAATTTCTATCATAAATCTAATTGAGAGAAATCAAAGAACATCTCTTGTATATCTGTTTTTTGGGTTTTCAGGGTTTGGCCGGTTGACTTCGTACTTCCTCCTCTAATTAATATATTTGGTTACAAATTTATTTTCAGAAAAACCAAAGAAATAAAAGCACATGAACTTGTCAAAATAAGCACTAAAATCCTTACTTTTATAGCCTGTTGCATGAAGAGCATCGCAAAGTTAAACATAAATGCATACATAAGCACAGTGGGCTCTGCTACCCCAAGATTTGTAGGATTAAGATTTGTATATGATTATCTTGATCATCCATCCTTGTATCATATTAACATGTGAATTTTAATGCAAACCTGTTTACTGTGAAACTTGTCATAACAAACAGGCCAAGGAGCAGATACCAGCTTTGACAACTCCATGTCAAATCTTGTTCTTAGCTGGGGTCCAGTACATTTCTGGCATAGCTGGTCATGCCCGGGTATGAGTTTCAAGTTAAAATAGTGAAAAGACTAAACAAGGCCAGGCCCAAAGTGACTCATGGCCAACCACTTGACCATGACCATGAATAATGAACACAGGCTACAAGGCATGACTTTCACCTGATGGCTTTGGTGGAGGTAACAAAACTCGTGGAATTGGAAGAGGTTGATGAGTACGCAGACCACGTCTCCACAACAACAGCAAAAGCCAAATAACTCCGACAAATAAAACCAGAGCTATACAAGAGGATACTACTATGACAGTAATTAGGTTACTGCCAAGCCTTCCCTTCACAAATTCTATATATGGCATTACTTGATGAAGATTTGTTGTTAGATTCTGAATGTAATCAATTTGTTCTACAAAATAACCCACTTTAAAAACAAGTCGATAAAACTATAAGTCCACAAGACATGTCTGCAGCATATAGCATATATCCCTCTTATACTGCAAAGTTTCATTTTGTCCTACTACGATTGCCTTTTTTTTTAAGGTAAAACTTTATGTGATTGATGAAAAAGGAATATCTAAACAAGATTTCCATTGACTTCTTAAATAGACATCAAATCAATCTAAAACCAGTACCTACCATAAACAGAGTTACATCATGGTATGAAAGAAAGAATACCTGAGTGAGTTGCCTACTTTCATGATTTCCACGCAAAAGAGTTATGTTTGCTGGGTATCTGATAAAAATGAGCACATTGAAGAAACAAGGAGGCAGTGTAAAGTTATTGTGTGATTCTTCTGTTTCATCTGTTTAAGCAAACAGCAACCGCACATAAAATAACAAAAGTTAAGGAAATATAGAACTAGCTATCTACCAATCACACACCACAAGAAGTTAAACATACTACATTAGAATAATGTTAAGGAAATTCCAATATGAACTCATCTTCAACTTCAATTCTTCATGACCTGATTTGATTTAACAGGGCTGATTAAAATACCAGGCATTCAAACCAAAGTACTAACTTTCTTACAACACAGAACACACTCACTAGGAAATCATAAAGAAAAACACACTTCCTAGGAAATCATAAAGATCATAGTTACCAGTAGAGCCAGGTGGGAGTGGCAGCTGCAACAGAAAAGAAAAATTATGCTAATCTTACTATCAAATTTATGTCTACTTTGATCTATCAAATTTATGTCTACTTTGATCTATCAAATTTATGTAATCTTACTTGAACTGCTGCCAATCCCCCCAACCTCTGTAGGGGTAGGCTGACTCTGGGTCTCAGATGGCCCCTCTGTAGGCTGTGGAGGGGGATGTACGGAGGAACTCTGACTAGATCTGCTTCTGCTTCGACGAATCATGGCTATCTATTTAAATACCTAAATCACATGATCAAATATAATCCATCAAATCAGAATATGGATTTGAATTAAATAAGTAGACAATAAATGGGTAATAATGTGACAAAAAACATATTTTTATACTCTTACATCTTAAAAGCATTGACATCTTAAAAGGATTACATGTATATTATACATGCTCAATAGAGGTATCAACAAAAGACACTAAATTCCATTAGAATGTGATAGCAAAGAAAAAAAATTAAAAAGGACAAAATAAGGGTGAAATCATCATATTTTTAATATATAATTAGGAGGACTTTAAGAATCTAAACTCAACTGCAATACCTACTAGCAATCTTAATCATCACTAATGGCAATAGAGATGTCATCTCCATCCTCATCGTCAGTAGAGGTATCATCTCCTTCACCATCATCAATAAATGTATCATCTACTTCATGTTCTTGGGTTTGATGAGGAAGAACAATATTTGCATCAAGAACCACTCCTTCAATCTCCGGTCTATTCCAAGTGATAACACCATCATTGGTGTCTACCATATCTGTTGATTCAATGTGCAAATCGAGCTCAATTTGGTGGCAAGGATCCACTTCCGACTCCATATTGTATAAGTCTCGGGGTTGTATCTTTATCGCAACATGCCAATTGGAATCGATGGTGTCTTGGATGTAAAAAACTTGTTGCGCCTGATTTGCAAAAATAAATGGTTCATTGGTATTTAAGGTCCGTGAGAAGTTCACACAGGTGAATCCATACTCATCTTGCTTGATTCCCCTACCACGGTTCATTACATCCCACCAATCACATTTGAATAACACGATCCGATTCCCACCGACATATTGTAACTCCATAACATCGTTTAAGACGCCATAATAGCCCACATTGCCGGTCATCGGGTTCGAGTCTCTTGCACTTGCAAAGCTCGATGTCTCAGCAGTTAAGAAAACTCCACTATTTTGAGTTTTCCTTTGTCTCTCGCGATCTTTTGTGTGAAATCTAAAGCCATTTACGATGTACCCCTTAAAGCACCTCACTGCTCGAAGTGGAGGCATAGCTAATGATTGTAGTTGTTCATCTACATGCTCACCATCTAGTTGCATCTGTGAAACCTATTTGGATTGGAAAAGAAAATTAATACATCTCCATCACATTATTCACAACTATGACTACACTTAATAGGAAAAATGCATATTATATACAACACTTACATGGCGTTCGAACCATTTACCAAATTCCTTAATATGAGTGCGGTCCACATCCCTTACACTTATACGACCACCATGAGCATCCTTAATCATCTGTTTATGTGTCCTGCACAATAACTCATTTTTATCATAATCCAAATGAGAGGAAAATGTTAAGTTTACTATATATATATCGTTTCACTAGATTGGCAACTAGCAATCTTACTGAACAAATGGGGTGACTTCATCACAGTTGTTCAATACATATAGATGAGCCTGCTCCCACTCATCTGTACTTAGCGTGCGCAAGGTTGCCTTCCCTAAGGCACGACCGGTCCTTGCGAAAATGGAAAACTTTTCATGTGATTCAGCATCACCACCATCGTAATTCCGAACCGGTCGATTGAACCTTGTTTCAACCTCATGCAAGTATCTGGAGCAAAATGTCGAACATTCTTCTGAAAGGTACCCTTCTGCTATTGAACCCTCCGGGCGACTTCTATTACGTACATATGATTTCAGCGTGTGCAAGTACCTATGGCGATATAATTGTTGATGTTAGTGCCAATACATTATTGAAATGAAAAGTTGATATTATATATATACAGACCTCTCGATTGGATACATCCACCGGTATTGCACTGGTCCGGCAAACTTGGCCTCATCGGCTAGATGAATAGGCAAATGGACCATAATATCAAAAAATGCCGGTGGAAAGATCATTTCCAATTTACACAGTGTTAGAGCAATCTGGGATTGAAGTTGTTCCAACTCTGAGACATTCAGAACTTTCGAACACAACTGCCTAAAGAAAGCAGATAATTGAATCAAAACTGAACACACATCCTTGGGTAAGAGTCCACGTATTACAAGCGGAAGTAGTTGTTGCATAAGAACATGACAATCGTGACTCTTCAGCCCCGAGATCTTGCATTGTTTGACTTGAACACATCGTGCAATGTTCGACGAATAATTATCCGGAACCTTCACCTCCTTCAAGCATTGACACAACCTTCTTTTCTCATTTAAAGACATTGAGTAGCATGCAGAGGGTAATACCAACCTATTTCCTTCCTGTTTTGGGTGGAGATGTTCCCTTATGCCCATTAACTTTAGGTCAAGACGAGCTTTTAAAGTGTCTTTTGTTTTCTCCTCCATGTTCAACAGTGTCCCTAGCACACTGTCACACACATTTTTTTCGATGTGCATAACATCCAGATTGTGCCGCAATATAAGATCTTTCCAATAAGGCAATTGGAAGAAAATACTCTTCTTCTTCCAATTCTTTGGCAATTTGCACTCATCCCTTTTTCTCTTCCTCCCCATATTATCCTTATCTGCCTTACCGAATGTGATTTGCTCATAGTCACACAATTGATCAAGTACATCATCACCAGATAATGCATTTGGCACACTTCTCAATTCCTTAAATCCATTAAAAGATCTCTTATTGTGTCGGAGCTTATGATCAAGTGGTAGAAATCGACGATGTCCCAAGTAACACCACTTACGTCCATTCTTCAATCTGACCGAACAGGTGTCCTTGTTGCAAGAGGGACATGCTTTTTCCCCTTTAGTGCTCCATCCTGATAAGTTAGCATATGCGGGAAAATCACTAATAGTCCATAAGACTGCTGCATGCATCTGGAAATTCTGTTTTGAAGAGGCATCGTATGTCTCAACTCCATCTGTCCACAATTCCTTCAACTCCTCTATCAATGGTTGCATGTAAACATCGATGTCGTTCCCAGGAGACTTAGGGCCAGGAATAAGCAATGACAACATGAAAAATGATTGCTTCATACACATCCATGGCGGCAAGTTGTATGGAATGAGTATGACCGGCCATGTGCTGTGAGCAATACTCATGGTATTAAAAGGATTGAAACCATCGCTCGCTAAACCAAGTCTAACATTACGAGGCTCCGAACCGAACATCGGGAATTCATCGTCTAAAGTTGACCATGCCTCAGAGTCTGCAGGATGCCTCAACACCTCGTCCTTCATGCGGCCCTGATCATGCCATCTCATGTACTCAGCTGTTTTTGAGGACATAAATAACCTCTGAAGCCTCGGTTTCAATGGAAAATAACGCAAAATCTTTGCAGCTATCTTCTTATCTTTTGTAGACGAAGTTACAGCCTGTTTAGTAGCAGACGATTTCCACCTAGACTCACCACATATGGTACATTCATTCGTATTCTCATATTCCTTCCAATACAGCATACAGTCATTTGGGCAAGCATCTATTTTTATGTAGTGGAGGCCAAGATCCCGAAGTATCTTTTTGATTCATAGTAGTTCTTGGGCAACATTTCACCAACAGGAAATGCCTCTTTTAATAACTCAAGTAACATGTCGAATGATTTGTTACTCCATCCGTTAAGACACTTCAAGTGAAATAACCGTACAATGAAAGAAAGTTTTGAGAATTTAGTGCAACCCGGGTATAGTTCATTCTCGGCATCCTTTAAAAGTTTATAAAATTTCTGCGCTTCCAAGTTGGGCACATCCGGAATGCTTTCTTCCGGTGATTCATTATCTCCCCCACCATCTAAGTTTGGCATTCCGAATGCATCCTGTAACATTTCATGCATATCATCGCCCTCCTCAGACTCATCACTAATATATTCACCTCCAAACATATCCTCCCCATGGCTCGTCCAATTGATGTATCTCTGCATTATCCCATTCCATAATAAGTCACCATGCACATCTTCTCTATTTTTATAATACTTGTTGCAACATTTAATGCATGGACACAGGATCTTGTCATCATCTGTTGCATGGTCAAATGCAAAATTTAGGAACTCTATAACACCATTTAGATACTCAGGGCTCGATCTTGACTTATGCATCCAACTTTTATCCATCTTAATATCCGGTTCAAGCCGTCACCTACCGACCAAAAACAGATGGTCACAAAAGGCATGTGATGTGAGTTTATAGTAGGATTTTACATTCACACTGCAAGAGAATATTTTAACAAAATTTGATCGCCTATAATAACACTACAATAACACTCAACAATTTTTCTTAGCTAAAATCCGCTAAAAATTTGATCACTACTAAGACAATGAAAATCTTAGTAACAAAAGAGGCAAGTCAAACTCAGTGTTTGACTAGCCCAAAACACATTCAATCCTCAAAAGTATGATTCAACACAAACCAAGCAGGCTTCCAACACCCTTGTGGAAACTTTAAGAACATATTTAGAGGACTATAACCTTAGATCAGTCATCAATGCTTCATTCATGTAAGTTGATACACTTATAGTCAAAATTCAAATTAAAGCAAATCTCACTTAAACTAGTTTAAAACCCTAACCCAAGCCACTAGTAATCTTCATAAGGAAATCTTTTACTCCCAAGTATGTCTTGATACCATGTTAAAGCATACTTGGGAGTAAAAGATTTCCATACAATTCGATACTCTTCTACACCTCAATAGGATTGGACATAACTTTCTCAAAATGGACCGGTTTACACAGCACTTCAATGAAACAAGCGAAAGGAATAGAGACCCAACATTAAGAAACAAGTAAACAGTTCAAAGAGACATTTACTAGATAACTTAACTTAGAATTTGGACATATGTACGAAAAGAAAGCCACACAGAAAAAACCAGTAAGCCCATGACATATAATTACATAAAAAAAATTGATAAAAGAAAACCTCATTTACAACTAACAAACATAAATAGAAGGTCTTTACCAATAGAAGGAATTCTCTCTTTTTTGTCTTCATTACATATTTATTAATAGGGAATCTTGTATGGAGTGATAAATGGTTTTTTCTATTTTATGAGGATGTCAACAACCTTGTCATGGTACAAATAATCTTCATGACATAAATAGCAACTTCTTGATAAAAATGAGATCAAATTGTCACAAACAATATGAAAAATCCTTTTCATGGTACAAATAAACTATATGAATACATCATAGTCTGCAACACAATTTGTAGAAATAAATGAAGTGCATCTCCAAGTCCAATTGGACTTGAGTAGATCCACAGAACCATCATTTCCAAAGTATCAGTGCATCCATAGGCACAAACATACATAAAACACTTGATGAAAAGAAAAAAACTAAAGAAAGAAAAGAGATTAAATTGCACTGATGCTACCGTTCAAAGTATAAGACATCCATTACATGGAGTGATTTTCTACAGCTTTGCATAAAACAAAACTTTTGATAATCTACATCATCTCTCTACACAATTTTGTGTCCACGGGTGCATGATGCATCAGGTGGTCCACCCAGCTGTACATCCACAAAATAAATCTCCAGACTCACAAACCAAAAAGACATGACAAATACAAAATCTGAACAGATAATTTTTAATTGCTCATTGGTTACATACAATCTTGACTTGTGGGTCATCGAATCATTAGCCTGCACATATTTTTCAGGAACAGAATCTAGACACATTTTCATTATGATAATGGTCCAATGATGCCATAAGCACGTGCGTGGAGAATTAGCAACCACTGTAGAGAAAGATTATAGAACAACAAAACTACACAGTTGCATTTCGAAAAATGAAAAAGAAAAGGTAAAAGAATAATTATATTTATTTCTAATATATCAACTGTATGGGGGCATCCATAGGCCCAAGTGGACAGATCGAGTTGAGGGCAGCTGAATCAGCCAGGGTCTTCCCAAAAAGACAAACTCAAAACTCTTTAGCTGAATGTGATGGGTTCAGGTGAGCCAGGGGTGGGGCCCACCATGAGCCAGGCCATAACCCAAAAGTGGTGTGGAGTGGTGTGGGGGGTGGGGGGGACCATCTGAGTTAGGCAGTTTGGTAGACCACCAAATCACACCCCTCGTGTGTCACAAGGGGTCAATAGATGAGCTTCAATTTGCTATGGATTAGCTGTCAATCAACCGCATGCACTATATATATACTTAATATTACAAGAGAATAAGTACTTCTTTTCTTCTTCCAGTTTCTTCTTTGTTCCATGACAAATAATCGACCATTTGCCTCAGGACAAGGTGGATAACCTGATATCCTTACACAAATGGGGCCCACCATCAGTGATCAGACCGTTGAATATGATTGACCAGCTTCTATCTCCTTTTCTTAAAATCTGTTGGGCCTCTGCATTTCTTTTAGTTCAGGATTTATAATTTAAGAACAAAAAAGAAAAAAAAAACAGCTAGATGGACACCACCCTCACACAAATAATGCTGTCTTTGAGTCCTTTCCATCTGTCGGACAACCACAATTGAGTGTGACATTGAATAAATCACAAGTAATAATAGATGATCAAAACCTTCCATTCATGGAAACAGCAGAATGCAATGTTCATGTGGAAATTGACTCCAAACCCACAGATCTCTCTACCCATCACACATTCCAAAATTCTGGTGTCTACATACCCTTATCACCCCAACAACAATCATCTAGTGATGATTCCTCCTCAGTGACCGATTCATTGTCGAACAGAACGATTGATCACTTGAACTCTGGCATGAAAGAGGATGAGAATCTATGGTCCGAGGCATTGTCTATAGAGAAATCAGAAGATTCCATGGTTGAGTATTTTGCAGCAAATGCAGGTGACCCACAACTACAGCTCCCCTACTCACCCAACTCCTTGGGTGGAATCATCTCTCCTTTGGGGTTGAACAGTGATGATGACATGGACTTCTGGTTAAACACAAATAGCAAAACTACAGACCCTAATTGAAGGAAAAAAGAAATGCAGAATCAAACACAACCATCAAAACCCATATCCAGATCTTCAAAACAAATGACAACAGGCATACAAACAAATGAATACAAACCCAGAATAGAAATAGGTTCAAATCAAACCCAACAAAACCCAGATGCCAAAACCAGAAACCAGAACAAACCCTTTAAAACCTAGATCCAGATCTTAAAACAAATGAAAACAAAGAAGAAGAGGAAGAGAAAGGAAGAGAGGTGGAGAGGGAGACAGACCAGTTTGGATTTTGGGGATGGCAGGGTAGAGACGCTGGTGGCTGCCGCTTCGAGGAAGATGGAGATCGCGATGAAGGTAGCAAGTGATGGCGTCGTCGCCACTTCGCTTCTGAGAGAGAGAAAGAGGAAAGGGAGAAATGGACGAGGAGCGGTTGCAGATGAAGAGAAACCAGATCAAGGTTTCTCTCTACTTCTTTCTTTACAGATGAAGAGAAACAGCTGGTGGCTGCCGCTTCTTTGCCTTTTTTTTCCTCTTTGCTGGAATTTTAGTGAGATGAAGATGGGAGAGAGCGAGAGAGGGTTGGGGATGGAGTGAGCAGGGAGACGAATAGAGGGATGAGCGAGGGCGATTTAGGGATACTATTAGAGCGAGGGAGCGCACTTCGGGACTTCACAGCATATGTTTTCAGCGGCAGTCACTTATGGGCTCCGTTAAAAACTGCTTTTTACCGTCACCCATCACTTTATGGACGCTAAAAACTCATATTACCCTCAAAAATATTGGCCGCCCCTATTTATGCGACGGTAAAAATAAAAATTTTCGCGCCAAGGTTTGGCGCCATTGGATTGATAGCTTTACCCACAGTCACAGTGGTGGTCGCCGTTAAAAGTAACTTAAAAATTGAGTTACAACGGGGGTCAGACTTGGCTGCCGGTATAAGTGTCTTATACCATCACATTTCGGCGGCCGCCGGTATAAGTTCGACGCTAAAAATGTATTTTCTTGTAGTGTGGGGTGTGAGAGCACAAGCCGATAGTGGATGTAGGCACGTTGGCCGAACCACTACAAATATTGTGTTGTGGTGCATGCTCTTGTGATGATTATATGTATTTAGCTTCCGCATTGTGCTTGTTATCATCACTAGTGACTAGTTAGTTTATAGAAAATTAAAATTGGTCATAGTTAGTCACTATTAGTAGCTCACCCTATTCACCCCCCCCCCCCTCTTGGATTAGGATCCCCCGGACTTTTCAATTGGTATCAGAGCCAGGTTACTCCATTTAGGGCTTAAACACCCGGAGTTGATCCTCTCTATCTAGATCAAAACCCTAGTGTTGTTTTTCTATGAAAATCATTAGAATGGATTCCACTAGTTTAGACTTTGTAGATTCTTGTGTAGATTCCTCTAGACCCTTCCTTCTTCCATCTATTGGAGATTCTAACATGAAAATTAATGAATCCAAATCTAAATCAAAAGAAGAAGAATATGATGAAAATGAAGCTTATGAGGAATTGTACACATGGTCCTTAGAGCTTTCTAAGAAGAATAAAAGATTAAAAGAAGAATCTAAAAGGCTAAACCAAGAATTAGTCACTTCTAAAAATGAACTTAAAGAAAAAGATGAAATAATAAATTGTGCAGAATCTAAGTTCATGATCTCTTTGCATAATCTATATAATGCTCAAGATGAATTAAAAGATTTAAAGATAGGTTATGACAATCTTAATAAGGAAAATTCTAAATTAAGAGATCAAAGGCAAGATAAAGACATTAACAATCTTGAATCCAAGTTAACTATCTCTAAAGAAAATTTATCTAATGCTCAAAATGAACTAAATGAGATTAAGGTAAATTGTAATGAGCTTAAAAATGAAAATTTAAATCTAAGAGATACTTTAAAAAGACAAGATGAAAACATTGTCCATTTAAAATCCAAGTTGACTATTTCCAATGAAAACTTGTCTAATGCTCAAAGTAATTTAAAAACTCTAGAACTTGGATCTAATGTTGTTAATGAACTTAAATTTGAATTAAAACTTGCCCATGAAGAGCTAAACAAATTTAAGGGAATTGAACAAGAACTAACAAAAGTTAAACTTGAAAATTCTACCCTTAAAACCAAAGTCACTCAACTTGAAACATACAAACAAAAGTATGAGTGCAAATTTACCCAAAGTGAAGAAAGATTGGAAAAGTTATTTAAATTGGGTAAATCAAAAGGAGATAGGACGGGTCTTGGATTTGATAGGAATACCTCATATGACCCTAAATTCACCAACACTTTTGTGAAAGGTGAGGCCTCATTCTCTAGCACTCACACTTCTTTGCCCATGTCTAAATGTAATTATTGTTGCATTGAAGGACATTTTAGGTTTGAGTGCAAACAAAGAAGAAGCAATGTGTCTAAATCCATATTTGAACCAAAGAAAGGTAAATCAAATTCTATGATGGATAAGACACCAAAAACCAAGGAGAACTCCATGAAGCTTAAACAAGTCAAATCAATTAAGAAGGAGTCTCCTAAAATAGATTCTAAAAAGATTAAACAAGTTAAATCAAGTTTAAAAGAATCTATAAATAAAAAGGTTCTCAACCTACCTCCCTTAACTCAACAAATGAAAGAACTTTTGAAGAAAGTTGCAAAGATAAATTTGAAATTCAAAAGTCAATTAAAGGGAGGAGATAAGAAGAAAAGAAAAATGGTTCGAACCCCAAAGAAGCAAACTCACCAAAAGACTAATCACCAATCTAAGCTAAACTTAGTTAAATCTATATCTCATGGTGATAAGTCTAAGTTAATAATTTATCAAGTTAAATCTCCTAGAGTTGGTGAGAAGTTTAAGTTAGACCTCAAAGTTCATCCATCCCAAGACCTTAGGTGGATTCCCAAAGTTAGACAAATAGACAAACCTTAGGGCCTTGGACCTCATTGACCAACCTAACCTTAATAGTTAAATCTTTTTGTTGGTCATGATTGCATTTGCATTTTATGTTCTTTCTTAGTTACATTTTTTAAAATGCATTTGTTTCTTTATGATCATTTGATTTTGTCTTCATGTACTTCCCTAAGTCACATATCATGGTTTTCAAAATCATTTGATTGTATTTCTCACATGTTAGATTTGCTTTTTATAGTCACATCTTGTTTGCATTTCTACATGTTCAATTGATTATGGGTTCAAAGCTTTCATAGCTAGATCTTTCATAATCGATTGATGTTGC
Organism: Litsea cubeba; assembly: GCA_012931725.1. NCBI lineage: Eukaryota > Viridiplantae > Streptophyta > Magnoliopsida > Laurales > Lauraceae > Litsea > Litsea cubeba. The sequence continues at coordinate 109,821,343 of CM022946.1, forward strand.
AATATCATTTGTTTGTATGTCTTAGTTAGATTATTTTGAAAAACAAATGACTTAAATCAATTTAATTTTTCCATGAATTTTTAAGTTATACTTTCACATGGAAAATTACTTTGAAAAGATCAACTTGTATGTTTTCCAATTAAGTTATATCTTTTAAAATGCAAGTTGAATGGTTTTTAAATCAAATTGTATGATTCTTGGTAGTGATATTGCTTAGAATACAATTTGATGTTTGATAAGGTGCTTTCTTTATTTTCATATACATTATGCCCATTGTTAGATTTTGTTTATGATTTGAAGATTGCATGAATGGAAATGCTTTAAAACTTTTTGTTGTATTCATCAAAGCATGTTCCATGTTTTCATTTCCTTATGCTTTTGCTTATGTCATCCTTTAATGGAAATGAATGTTGTGATAGACTATTTGCATGTTTGCTCTTTTAGTTACATTCTTTATGCAAATGTTTTATTTGTTCCATGTATGGTTGTGTTCTTTAATTATTTTTTTTGTAACCATACTAGAACCCAAATCCATCCTTTATGCTTTCTAGTCATTTTTGTGAAATGGATGGTTATGATGTTTGATTCATGTGTATTTGTCATACTTATACATGTTTCAACCTCATAGTAGTGTTTGATCATATGAACCTCTTTGAAATTCATTTCTTGAATTACATAGTTATATCTCTTGAATGATGGATTTCTTAGATGTTGTATTCATATGGTTGACACTTTGGAAATTGCATATTCTTATAAGTCATATATTTTCAAAATGCAATCTCTCATGTTCATCACTATGCTCAATAGTTATATCATTAAAGTGATGAATATTCATTTATGTTGCTTGATGGAATCTTGTGTTTGTCACATGCTTGCTCTCAAAAATGTTCCATATTCAACTGGTAATCAAATGATATCATTTTCAATTAGTATAACTTCCAATTGATGTTATATATTTGTGATAAACCTTGTGCACATTGGATTAAACTTGATAGTAATATGTCTTTGTTCCATGTCACATTCCATTAGCTTCATAGATGGTCATGTTTGCCACCTCTCTTGCTTATTTGGTTAAATCTCGTGACCACCATGTTTATGTGTTAATAATCTTGGTTGGTTAATGATTGAGGTAGGCATCATGGTTTGAATTTCATTTCACTCATCTTACACTTGATAGTCATATTTTATGATTGAGTGAAATGATTTCAAAATTTACATAGCATATGATTTTCATAGTTATATTATTTGATGCTATGTTTAGTAAACCCCTTATCATCATGGATAGCTCTAACTTGGATTAATCCTTCTAGTTACATTCCTTAAGTCCATTTTAGAGTGATTGAGCTAATAAGTCATACTCTTAAATCTCAATTGATATGGTTCTTATTTCAATTGGTATCCATGATAGATTAACCTTTTGACCTTGCTCTTCAACTTTCCTTAAGCTTATAGGTCAATTGGTTTCTCTCCAATTTGGTAATTTGATCATTGAGCCTTATAGTTAATCATTATCAATTGGTTTCTAATCCTTCCCTTGAAGTTATCCCTCAATTAAACCATCTTCTTCTTGCATCTAATAGTTATATTCTTGTCAAAAGTATGACAAAAGAAGATTATGGATTGAGGGGGAGTAAACCTTCTAAGGAAGCATTAGAGATGATCAAATTCACCATTGCTATTCCCTTATAACTTACTCACATGCATAATAGCCTGTTAAGTATTTCATTTTCGATTTCATTTGTTAACAGGTGCTACTAAAGGTATTTTCCTTGTTTCATGTGTGTAGGTACCTTTCTTCAATTGCTACCTTTGCAATTTAATGGCAAAGGGGGAGAAAGGATTAAGGGGGAGAAAATGCTCTAGCTACCCAAAAAGGGAGAAAGATCAAAGGGGGAGAGAGCATTCAATGGCAAAGGGAGAGAAAGACCAAGGAGAGAGAGTGCTTGGTCTAAGGGGGAGAGAAGATAAAAGAAAGAAAGCTTGGAGCTAAGGACAAGAAGAATGAAGATCAAAAAAGCTAAAGCCCAAGCTAAGTGAAGGAGCATCCGAAGATTTCAAGCAGTGTCAAGCCAAGGAGCTGAAGACTTAGTGTAAGGTTTAGTGTTAAGTTAAGGTTTGCCATCAAATTGCAAAGGGGGAGATTGTTAGGAATTTTGTGTATTGCAATTTGATGGATGCATATCATTTTAATCATCATTTGATTTCTCACACTTGCATTATTTTAGAAAACATTGAAATCTTATTTTATGCATGAATTGGTTTTAATTTTGGATGCAATTGATTTTGTAAAAGGAATTTCAAAATTCAAGCTTAGCCTAAGTTTTAAAGTTTCAAATGATTTGTGGCTTTTTATGATTCATGATTTTAAAAAATACTTAGATTGATTTAAATCATGTTTCAAGCTTGATTTAATGGCCCCAACAAGTCCCACATCAAAAATCTTTGAAAACTGCAAAAGTATGCAAAATGGGAAAAGTGGCCCAGGGCCCAGTGTACCCGATCGACCAGGTACACATCCCGGTCGACCGCGTACACTGCGGGTCGACTGGGCAGAGAGCCGTTTGGCTCTCCAACGGTCATTTTTCTGACCGTTTGGATGGGGTCGACCGGGCCTGTCATGGGGTCGACCGGGGACACGCAGAAACTCTGTTTTCTGTGTATAAAAAGGCTTCATTCCCTTTGAAAAATGTTGGAACTTTTGAGGAAACTTGGAGCCTTCTTGGAGGTGTTTGAAGAGAAGATAAAGGGGATGAACCAAGGGGATTAAGAAGGTCATTAAGGAAGCTAAAGCTTGGATCATGAAGTTAAATCTCCAAGTAAGCTTTGCTTAATTTAATCATATGTTTCATGCTTGGTTTTAAATCTTTGGTAAATGTTTTTAGCATGATAACTATGATGAAATGAATTCATTACTTCCATTCAATCTTTGATATTAAGTTGTAATGAATTCTTTTCTTTGATTCAAACTTAGTTTAGTTTTAAACTTTGTTAAACATGTTATGTTTAAAACTTTGATTTCTTTATAACATGTTAATTTAACTTGTTTGAATCATCATTGTTGTTTTCAATCTTTTAAAAAAAACCTTTGTTAAATCTTGTTTTTGAAAACAACACTACAAATGCATCACATGTTTAAGCCAAATTAATTTCATACAACTTGTGAGCCTTTATTTTTTAAATCATCAACAAGTTAGTATTTGTTCATGTGATTTGCATTTAAACTTCAATCAATTCTTTCTATGTGCTTTAATCTTTGAATTGCTTTGAGCATATATTCATTGGACTTTACTTTTTAAACTTGATTGAAGTTGTCACACACACACCTCATTAGCATACATCTTTGCACTCATTAGTGTGTTGTGTGAGTTTAGTTTTCACTTTCAAATTAGCCTATTAAAGAGGCATTGTAATTGTGCTTTAAATGTAATCTCTTAGAGTGTTCTTTGGAAGACACTTTCTTTGAGAAATCATTTCTTTGTAAGGTTATTGCTTAGCCATTGAAAAGCATCTTGTATAGGTTGTTGTTAAGCCTTGAAAAACAACATTGTAAGGTTATTGCTTATCCTTGGAAAGCATCTTGTAGAGGTTATTGCTTAGCCTATTGGAAAAGCATATTAGTGGAAATCCGGTGGGGTGTGAGAGCACAAGCCGGTAGTGGATGTAGGCACGTTGGCCGAACCACTATAAATATTGTGTTGTGGTGCATGCTCTTGTGATGATTATATGTATTTAGCTTCCGCATTGTGCTTGTTATCATCACTAGTGACTAGTTAGTTTATAGAAAATTAAAATTGGTCATAGTTAGTCACTATTAGTAGCTCACCCTATTAACCCCCCCCCCCCCCTCTCGGGTTAGGATCCCCCGGACTTTTCAATTGGTATCAGAGCCAGGTTACTCCATTTAGGGCTTAAACACCCGGAGTTGATCCTCTCTATCTAGATCAAAACCCTAGTGTTGTTTTTCTATGAAAATCATTAGAATGGATTCCACTAGTTTAGACTTTGTAGATTCTTGTGTAGATTCCTCTAGACCCTTCCTTCTTCCATCTATTGGAGATTCTAACATGAAAATTAATGAATCCAAATCTAAATCAAAAGAAGAAGAATATGATGAAAATGAAGCTTATGAGGAATTGTACACATGGTCCTTAGAGCTTTCTAAGAAGAATAAAAGATTAAAAGAAGAATCTAAAAGGCTAAACCAAGAATTAGTCTCTTCTAAAAATGAACTTAAAGAAAAAGATGAATTAATAAATTGTGCAGAATCTAAGTTCATGATCTCTTTGCATAACCTATATAATGCTCAAGATGAATTAAAAGATTTAAAGATAGGTTATGACAATCTTAATAAGGAAAATTCTAAATTAAGAGATCAAAGGCAAGATAAAGACATTAACAATCTTGAATCCAAGTTAACTATCTCTAAAGAAAATTTATCTAATGCTCAAAATGAACTAAATGAGATTAAGGTAAATTGTAATGAGCTTAAAAATGAAAATTTAAATCTAAGAGATACTTTAAAAAGACAAGATGAAAACATTGTCCATTTAAAATCCAAGTTGACTATTTCCAATGAAAACTTGTCTAATGCTCAAGTAATTTAAAAACTCTAGAACTTGGATCCAATGTTATTAATGAAATTAAATTTGAATTAAAACTTGCCCATGAAGAGCTAAATAAATTTAAGGGAATTGAACAAGAACTAACTAAAGTTAAACTTGAAAATTCTACCCTTAAAACCAAAGTCACTCAACTTGAAACATACAAACAAAAGTATGAGTGCAAATTTACCCAAAGTGAAGAAAGATTGGAAAAGTTGTTTAAATTGGGTAAATCAAAAGGAGATAGGACGGGTCTTGGATTTGATAGGAATACCTCATATGACCCTAAATTCACCAACACTTTTGTGAAAGGTGAGTCCTCATTCTCTAGCACTCACACTTCTTTGCCCATGTCTAAATGTAATTATTGTTGCATTGAAGGACATTTTAGGTTTGAGTGCAAACAAAGAAGAAGCAATGTGTCTAAATCCATATTTGAACCAAAGAAAGGTAAATCAAATTCTATGATGGATAAGACACCAAAAACCAAGGAGAACTCCATGAAGCTTAAACAAGTCAAATCAATTAAGAAGGAGTCTCCTAAAATAGATTCTAAAAAGATTAAACAAGTTAAATCAAGTTTAAAAGAATCTATAAATAAAAAGGTTCTCAACCTACCTCCCTTAACTCAACAAATGAAAGAACTTTTGAAGAAAGTTGCAAAGATAAATTTGAAATTCAAAAGTCAATTAAAGGGAGGAGATAAGAAGAAAAGAAAAATGGTTCGAACCCCAAAGAAGCAAACTCACCAAAAGACTAATCACCAATCTAAGCTAAACTTAGTTAAATCTATATCTCATGGTGATAAGTCTAAGTTAATAATTTATCAAGTTAAATCTCCTAGAGTTGGTGAGAAGTTTAAGTTAGACCTCAAAGTTCATCCATCCCAAGACCTTAGGTGGATTCCCAAAGTTAGACAAATAGACAAACCTTAGGGCCTTGGACCTCATTGACCAACCTAACCTTAATAGTTAAATCTTTTTGTTGGTCATGATTGCATTTGCATTTTATGTTCTTTCTTAGTTACATTTTTTAAAATGCATTTGTTTCTTTATGATCATTTGATTTTGTCTTCATGTACTTCCCTAAGTCACATATCATGGTTTTCAAAATCATTTGATTGTATTTCTCACATGTTAGATTTGCTTTTTATAGTCACATCTTGTTTGCATTTCTACATGTTCAATTGATTATGGGTTCAAAGCTTTCATAGCTAGATCTTTCATAATCGATTGATGTTGCAATATCATTTGTTTGTATGTCTTAGTTAGATTATTTTGAAAAACAAATGACTTAAATCAATTTAATTTTTCCATGAATTTTTAAGTTATACTTTCACATGGAAAATCACTTTGAAAAGATCAACTTGTATGTTTTCCAATTAAGTTATATCTTTTAAAATGCAAGTTGAATGGTTTTTAAATCAAATTGTATGATTCTTGGTAAGTGATATTGCTTAGAATACAATTTGATGTTTGATAAGGTGCTTTCTTTATTTTCATATACATTATGCCCATTGTTAGATTTTGTTTATGATTTGAAGATTGCATGAATGGAAATGCTTTAAAACTTTTTGTTGTATTCATCAAAGCATGTTCCATGTTTTCATTTCCTTATGCTTTTGCTTATGTCATCCTTTAATGGAAATGAATGTTGTGATAGACTATTTGCATGTTTGCTCTTTTAGTTACATTCTTTATGCAAATGTTTTATTTGTTCCATGTATGGTTGTGTTCTTTAATTATTTTTTTTGTAACCATACTAGAACCCAAATCCATCCTTTATGCTTTCTAGTCATTTTTGTGAAATGGATGGTTATGATGTTTGATTCATGTGTATTTGTCATACTTATACATGTTTCAACCTCATAGTAGTGTTTGATCATATGAACCTCTTTGAAATTCATTTCTTGAATTACATAGTTATATCTCTTGAATGATGGATTTCTTAGATGTTGTATTCATATGGTTGACACTTTGGAAATTGCATATTCTTATAAGTCATATATTTTCAAAATGCAATTTCTCATGTTCATCACTATGCTCAATAGTTATATCATTAAAGTGATGAATATTCATTTATGTTGCTTGATGGAATCTTGTGTTTGTCACATGCTTGCTCTCAAACATGTTCCATATTCAATTGGTAATCAAATGATATCATTTTCAATTAGTATAACTTCCAATTGATGTTATATATTTGTGATAAACCTTGTGCACATTGGATTAAACTTGATAGTAATATGTCTTTGTTCCATGTCACATTCCATTAGCTTCATAGATGGTCATGTTTGCCACCTCTCTTGCTTATTTGGTTAAATCTCGTGACCACCATGTTTATGTGTTAATAATCTTGGTTGGTTAATGATTGAGGTAGGCATCATGGTTTGAATTTCATTTCACTCATCTTACACTTGATAGTCATATTTTATGATTGAGTGAAATGATTTCAAAATTTACATAGCATATGATTTTCATAGTTATATTATTTGATGCTATGTTTAGTAAACCCCTTATCATCATGGATAGCTCTAACTTGGATTAATCCTTCTAGTTACATTCCTTAAGTCCATTTTAGAGTGATTGAGCTAATAAGTCATACTCTTAAATCTCAATTGATATGGTTCTTATTTCAATTGGTATCCATGATAGATTAACCTTTTGACCTTGCTCTTCAACTTTCCTTAAGCTTATAGGTCAATTGGTTTCTCTCCAATTTGGTAATTTGATCATTGAGCCTTATAGTTAATCATTATCAATTGGTATCTAATCCTTCCCTTGAAGTTATCCCTCAATTAAACCATCTTCTTCTTGCATCTAATAGTTATATTCTTGTCAAAAGTATGACAAAAGAAGATTATGGATTGAGGGGGAGTAAACCTTCTAAGGAAGCATTAGAGATGATCAAATTCACCATTGCTATTCCCTTATAACTTACTCACATGCATAATAGCCTGTTAAGTATTTCATTTTCGATTTCATTTGTTAACAGGTGCTACTAAAGGTATTTTCCTTGTTTCATGTGTGTAGGTACCTTTCTTCAATTGCTACCTTTGCAATTTAATGGCAAAGGGGGAGAAAGGATTAAGGGGGAGAAAATGCTCTAGCTACCCAAAAAGGGAGAAAGATCAAAGGGGGAGAGAGCATTCAATGGCAAAGGGAGAGAAAGACCAAGGAGAGAGAGTGCTTGGTATAAGGGGGAGAGAAGATAAAAGAAAGAAAGCTTGGAGCTAAGGACAAGAAGAATGAAGATCAAAAAAGCTAAAGCCCAAGCTAAGTGAAGGAGCATCCGAAGATTTCAAGCAGTGTCAAGCCAAGGAGCTGAAGACTTAGTGTGAGGTTTAGTGTTAAGTTAAGGTTTGCCATCAAATTGCAAAGGGGGAGATTGTTAGGAATTTTGTGTATTGCAATTTGATGGATGCATATCATTTTAATCATCATTTGATTTCTCACACTTGCATTATTTTAGAAAACATTGAAATCTTATTTTATGCATGAATTGGTTTTAATTTTGGATGCAATTGATTTTGTAAAAGGAATTTCAAAATTCAAGCTTAGCCTAAGTTTTAAAGTTTCAAATGATTTGTGGCTTTTTATGATTCATGATTTTAAAAAATACTTAGATTGATTTAAATCATGTTTCAAGCTTGATTTAATGGCCCCAACAAGTCCCACATCAAAAATCTTTGAAAACTGCAAAAGTATGCAAAATGGGAAAAGTGGCCCAGGGCCCAGTGTACCCGGTCGACCAGGTACACATCCCGGTCGACCGCGTACACTGCGACATGTTTCATGTGTAGCCTGGTAGGGGTGTGTTTTTCATATGTTGTATCTGGGGACATGTGATCTAGCCTCTAGGCCCAGTAAAGCTTGGATTCTCAGTAGTGAATTCGTGATATTGTTTGTTATCCAAGCATAGAAATTGTAGTAATGATGACTGATGATAAGCATTTTAGATGGTTTTATATGTCTCATGGGTACCCTGGTAGGTTTGTATTTTGCATATATTGTTTGCATAGACATGTGATCTAGGGCTGATGAAGCTTGAATTTTCATGCTTTGTTGCTTGTCTCCTTTTTCTTGAGTTCTACTGTTTTGTGGATTGTGGGAAGAGCAAATGTCTAGGCATATGAACCCTAATTATGAAACAGTTGTACATGAAGGCTCAGTTTTTTTTTTTTTTTTTTTACCATTTCTACACATGACTTTCAGTTGTACATGAAGCCTCAGTTTGCGCGCCTCAGTTTTCTCTCTCTCTCTCTCTCTCTCTCTCTCTCTCTCTCTGTATGTTTACTTCGGATATGAGAGGTGATTGTATATTGGTTAGAACTGATTTCTATTCATTTTTCGTTGAACTTTGGAACTTCTTGTTTCAGATTATTTTTAAGGAATCATATTTTTTTCATCTTTTTGCTAATATAGGAGAAAAAAAGCTGGCTACAATTGAAAGGGGCAGGGCTTCGTGGTCCAATGAAAATAAGATCTTTGACCGATGCATTGAAGAAGTGCAGACAGGAGGTAGACCAGGGTCTCATCTAAAGGCATCTTCATGGAAAAAACCCGTTACAGCATTTAACGAAAAACCAAAGCTTAACTACCACTACAAGAAGTTGCACTTTTACCCACGTTTTTTAGCCACGTTTTTCAAAATTCGTCGGTAAAGGGTACACCTTTGCCGACGTTTTTTCTTTCGTCGGCAAAGGATAGACCTTTACCGACGTTTTTTAGAAACATCGGCAAAGGGTAGACTTTTGCCGACGTTTTTCAAAAAACGTCGGTAAAGGTGTACCCTTTACCGACGTTTTTGAAAAACGTCGGCAAAAGTATAGACTTTTACCGACGTTTCGTAAAAGCGTGGGCAAAATGTCATCCTTTACCGACGTTTCTAAAAAACGTCGGCAAAAAATCTATCATTTGCCGACGTTTCTAAAAAAACGTCGGTAAAGGTGTACCCTTTGCCGACGTTTTATTAAAAAACGTCGGCAAAGGCCATTCTTAAATTTAAAAAAAATTAATTTATTTTTTAAATTCTACCGACGAAATAAAACGTCGGTAAATATGCTTTTAATATTCTTTTTTAATATTACCGACGAAATTAAACGTCGGTAAATATGTTTATCAATATTTATTTATTTTTATATTAATTTTACATGCGAAAATACAAACGTCGGTAAATATGTTTATTAATTTTTATTTATTTTTATATTAATTGTACCGACGAAAATAAAAATTTCGGTAAATATCTTTTTAAATTTTTATTTTTTACCTTTACCGACGAAATTAATCGTCGGTAAATATGTTTATTAATTTTCATTTATCTTTTTGTCAATATCTCACAATACATGAAGGATCAATCGTTGGAATTTGATCCAGTAAACGTTACTTGCCATATAAAAGGGGTCTATTGTCCATATCTTGCATTAGAGATCCAGATTGTTCGGAAATGTAGAAAAAACGGTCTGCATGTCTTAACTCGTGAATGCACTGTAGTAACTATGCATTAATCCAACGATTGATATTTATTTCAAATATATTTCATGATCCATATTGAATCAACATTTGGGGTTGGGACCTATAACTATAAATGACCTTTTGAAGAGGACTAAAAATTTGGATTGCGAAAACAGGACGTACAAAATTCCATAAATGATGATCTAATGGTCTGTACGTTTTCATCAATACATCACAATCTATATGATCCAATGGTTGACTTTTGGTATCATAGTCGTTTTTAGCCCCCCCCCCCCCCCCCTAACATGATCAACGGTTTGGATCACAAATGCTTGTCTTAGTGCCATTTGAAATGGACACAGTAGAAGCTTCACCCAAACATGCTAAAACCGGATTCCATCAGTTTTAAGCCAATAAGAAGAGAAAAGTAGAGATGCCAAATTGAACGTAAGTGTTAAAAATCCAACGTTTTAAGGGTTAATTCATTATCCGGGAGTCCGATTTACGAGCCGTCAGTTCCTACAAGTTAATTTCACCTCGAGCTAGGTGCTCGTGTCGGTTTCCAATTTTTTCGGAGCCTTTTCCTGTTCCGTACGCCCTGCGGGCCGTTTTTGAACCTAAGTGTTGGAAAATCCTGTGTTTTGCTTCTAATTCTCTAACCGGGAATCCTATTTGCGAACCATCAGTTCTGTCAATTTACTTTATCCTTGAGCGAAGTGCTTGCACCGGTTTCTAAATTTTTCGGTGGCCGTTTCCTGTTCCAACACTTAGGCTTGAAAACGGCCCGCCGGGGGTCCAGAACGGGAAACGGCCGCGGGAAAATTCCGAAACCGGCACGGGCAATTGGCTCAAGGGTAGAGTAACTTGTAGGAACTGACGGTGTGCAAATAGGCCTCCCGGTTAGAGAATTACGACGAAACACGTTAATTTCCAACACTTAGGCTCGAAAACGGCCCGCCGGGGGTCCGAAACGGGAAATGCCTGCGGGAAAATTCCGAAACCAGCACGCGCACTTCGCTCGAGGGTAGAGTAAATTGTAGGAACTGACGGTGTGCAAATAGGGCTCCCGGTTAGAGAATTACGACGAAACATGTGATTTTCCAACACTTATGCTCGAAAACAGCCCGCCGGGGGACCGTAACAGGAAACGGTCCCCTAAAAATTCAAAAACCGGCACGGGCACTTCGCTCGAGGGTAGACAGACCTATAGGAGCTGACGGTACGCATATAGGACTCCCGGTTAGAGAATTACGACGAAACATGTGATTTTCCGACACTTAGGCTCAAAAAGGGCCCGCCGGGGGTCCGGAACGGGAAACGGTCCCTGGAAAATTTGGAAACCGGCACGAGCACTTCGTTCGAGGGTAAGCAGACCTGTAGGAGCTGACGGTACGCAGATAAGACTCCCGGTTAGAGAATTACGACGAAACATGTGATTTTCCAACACTTAGGATCGAAAACGGCCCGCCGGGGGTCCGAAACGGGAAACGGTCCCCGAAAAATTCGAAAACCGGCACGGGCACTTCGCTCGAGGGTAAACAGACCTGTAGGAGCTGACGGTACGCAGATAGGACTCCCGATTTGATAGTTGAACCTAAAAACGTTTAATTCTGAACACTTAGACTAAACTCTAAGCGGTCGTAGGTTGAAAACGGGAAACGACCATCGAACATCTCAAAAATCTGCATGAGTACCATGCTCAATGCAAAAGTAACGTGTAGGAATTGACGGTTAGTGAATTGAACTTTTGGTTAACAAAGTTTTATATATACATGTTTATGTTTCATTTATAATTTAATTAATTGAAAAGATTTTAATGTTGTTTTTTTCATTGCAGATTGATGGAAGCTTTTCAAAATGTTGGAGTTTTGGGGTCTGTTGCAGACATGTGCGGGTGTTGGACTTTTTTTCATTTTATTTGTATATATATTGGACATTTATATCAGACTGTATCGTTATTGATTGTAATATTAGTTTAATGAGACGAATCATTTAATGAAAAATGTAGATGGTTGTTTGTTTACTTAGTCACTGTTTTGTCATTGTATTTTTATCTTGAACATAGGTATATGAACAGGTTTAAAAACAGGTTTATAAGAATTTATAATGAAAATATAAATAGGTTATTAGAAAAAAAAAAACCTTTGCCGACGAAAATTGCCATATTTTCGTCGGCGAAAGTGAGAATTAAATAAAAAAATACTAATTAAGAGACCTTTGCCGACGAAAATGGTCGTCGGCAAAAGCTAAAAAGCAATTTAAAAAAATAATTTTTTTCCGACGAAACCTACACGTCGGCCAAGTATGAAAATTAAAAAATATAAAAATCAATAATTGAGCTTTCCCGACGTAAATTATCGTTGGTAAAAGATACAAAGTTAAATTAAAAAAATTAAAGACCTTTTCCCGACGCATATTGCGTCGGTAAAGGTAAAATAAAAATTAAAAAAAAATAGATTATATTTGCCGACGAAAATGTTCGTCGGCAAAATATAAAATAGAAAATAAAAAAGAAAATGACCTTTTCCGACGAAAACTTCGTCGGCAAAATTAAAATAAAAATTAAAAAAATAAAATGATATTTGCCGACGAAAAAATTCGTCGGCCAAACATAAAATAAAAATTAAATAAAACGAGAATGAGCTTTGCCAACGAAAATTTGCGTCGGGAAAAAGTTTATATATAAATTTTTAAAAAATGACTTTTGCCGACGAAAGGGTTCGTCGGCAAAATATAAAATAAAAAGTAAAAAATAAAATATAGGGTGTTTGCCGACGAAAATTTGCGTGGGCAAAAGTAAAAACAACTAATTAAAAAAAATAAAAATACTTTGGCCGGACTTTTGCCGACGAAAGGGTTCGTCGGCAAAATATAAAATAAAAATTAAAAAATAAAATATAGGGTATTTGCCGACGAAAATTTGCGTCGGCAAAAGTAAAAAAAACTAATTAAAAAAATAAAAATACTTTGGCCGGCGAAAATTTTAGTCGGTAAAAGTTAAAAAAACGTCGGTAATTATTACATTTTGGCCCACGAAGCCAATTTTCGTCGGTAAAATGTTTTACTGACGGAGTTTTGCCGACGAAAATATTTTCGTCGGTGATATTTTTTGCCGACGAAAATATGACATTTGGCGACCAAAAAAATCGTCGCCAAAAGTACAGTTTCTTGTAGTAACGATCAGAAGCAATTAAAAAACATGTGGGATATCATGAAGAAGCAGTATGCAGCATGGAAAAAGTTGCTTAACCAAATGGGGATAGGTTATGTGTGGGGAGATTTCCAGAACCACAGGATTAAGTTAATCGCAGCCATCAGATGAGGTTAAGCATGTTCACGTGCCATCCTCGTGCCATCCACGTGGCACCAAGCTCACCCCGGCTACCAAGACGGGAAGCCCGGCCGAAGTCAGGCAGCTCCGTCCTCTTAGCGCCGAACTGGACCACCTCGGGCGTCATCTCGGCAAGGAGCTCCACCTCGGCTGAGCCACCCCGGGTACCAACTCGGCAGAAAGCTCCACCTCGGCCGAAGAAGCCGAGACAGAAGCCGAAGCAAGAGAGCATTCGCAGGCGCCCCTCATCCCCCATGTCATCAGGCACGTGGAGGGATAGGGGCACGAGTTAGTAGGACAGACGCGACATCCAGCCGCCCATAATCTTCGCCAGATCCCTGACAGAACAGCATCCAGCGGCTGAGGCCACATCAGGGCAGGGCCCGAGGGCAGATCCGCTGATACCCCTACCGCCAAAGGCGCCCAACAGGATCTGGCCCAACAAGACGGACATTTAATGCATAGTGGGCTGGATTGGACCACAATTAATGCAATGTGGGCTGATTGTGACTTCCCAGTCAAATCGTGGGACCCACACCACAATATCTTTCAAAGATACGATCCAAACCTTATAAATAGAGGCTCAACCCACCATCTAAGGTATGCCCCTTTTCCATACCAGAGCCGTTACTCTGTCTCTCTTCTCCCTCTCCTTCCATTGTTCCAGTTCCCATACTGACTTTGGCATCGGAGAACCTTGCGCCGCCTAGGCCAGGGTCCTCTGACCGTTTGTTCTTCCTTTTCAGGCTTTCGGACGGCATCCAGTCAATCCCAGTCACCATCATCTTCTCGGATAAGTCCTATAAGGCACCTCCTTATTGTGGGTCATTATTTTCTGCACCTACAATTGGCGCCGTCTGTGGGAAAGCAATATCCCAGCCTTCCCAACCTTCTCCAAATCTTCCCAAACAACCTTCCTAAACCTCAATCTCCCAGAGGCCATGCCTCCGAAAGCTAAGAGAGGCGGAGAATCCTCAAGACCAGTTCTCGAGATGCTACCACCGTCAACGGACGTCCCTCCTCAGGGACGGTCCCGAACGGTCCAAGGCACATCCGCAGGCGAGGGTCGCCTGGGCTCCCAACTCTTTGTCGAGATCCCATTCCAAGAGGGAGTCGATGCCTCGCTCTCAGCGGATGAAACCGTGCCACCTCGACGCGACGAGCACCGGCGCGAGCGCACCCGCAAAGATAAAGCCGTGGCCGTAAGAGAGACGCGCCACGTTCAACCCCCTGCCACTGGAGAGGCTCCCGAAGCTGCTCTCCTCCAGAAGCAACTTCAGAAGCAAGAGCGGCTGATTCGCGAGCTCCAGCAGCAGTTGAGGGCAGTACAAACTGCCTCCTTGAGGCAAGTCTCTGAGCCTCAAGGAAAGAAGAGGGACGCTCCCAGCAAGGCGGCCCAGCCTCCCCGCGAGGATCTCAGACATCATCTGGACCAGAAACGGAGCGAGATTCGTGACGAAGGCTCGAGCAACAGCCGGAGTCACCACAGTCGCGATGGCCGAGCTCATAGCCATCGCAGTCCGAACCATCCCAAGCGAAAGTCCAGAGTTCAGACTCCTGAGGACGACGAGCAGGAACGGTTCGACAAACGCGTCAGGCTAGCTCTGCAGCACAACTTGGACCTGCAGGACCAGAAGCAGATTTGCGGCCACACTGATCTGGGGGGTTCGCCCTTCACAAAGGAGATCGAGTGCACCCCCTTGCCCAGAAAGTTCTCCGTCCCGCGGTTCATCCCCTATGACGGATTGTCCGACCCGTCTGCACACCTCCGACACTTCTCCCAAAAGATGTCCATCTGGGGGAACGAGGGTCACCTAAACTGTAAAATCTTCTCCTCCAGTTTGGGCGACCTCCCCCTGAAGTGGTTCTGCTCTCTCCCGGAGCAGTCGGTTTCCAGTTGGAAGGAGCTCCAGCTCTCCTTCCTGAAGAAGTTCCAAGCCTACACCGTCGTCCCCAAGAAGGAAGGGGACCTCCTCGCCCTAAGAATGAAGCAGGGCGAAACCCTCTCCAAGTTCGCCCAGCGATTCTGGGCGGTCCACAGCCAGATCGAGGGCTCGAGGGACTGGATAGCGATCTACGCTTTCCAGCATGCCCTGATCCCTGGCCACGACTTGCGGAAGAATTTGGCCGGGGACTCCCCAGAGTCCATGCCAGAGTTGATGTCCCGGGTAAAGCGCTTCATCGCCCAAGAAGAAGACGAGATCCGGGCCAGGGATCAGGACGGGCATCCAGAGCCCGAGCAGAAGAGTGGCCAACCTCGGCAGAGAGGCGGGAGGCCCTCCCAGAAGCAGGAGCCCAAGCGGGCCTGGGTTTCCAGTTCGGCGAAGCCTTCGTCGTCCAGGTCTGGGGGCACTTGGAGGCCCAGACCTCCCTCCAGCGCCAGTCAGAGCGTCAGCGTCGTCTTCAAGGAGCCGATCTACCGCATCCTGACCAAGATCAGGTCCAAGCCGTTCTTCAAGTATCCTCCGCCCTTGAAGAATGAGCCCACCGAAGGCTCCCGCAGCAAGCTCTATTGTTCCTTCCATAAAGGCAACGGGCACAGAACCGAAAACTGCAGGACTTTGCAGGAGTATCTGGAGAAGCTGGCCGAAGAGGGCCACATTCCGGAGTTCGTCAAGGCAGGTGATGCCGGCGGTAGCGAGGGCCGAATTCACCAGAGCACGGCCAAGGCTCCAGACAGCGAGGACTCCGAGAAGATCATCAACGTGATCCATCTGGCGTCCTCAGCCCCCGCTTCCTCATCCCGGGGAAGCTCTCAGACCCGTGCCGAAGCCAGGCGGGCTTCGCACGAGAAAGAAGTGATGAAAGCTGAACTCGCTCCGGCATCCAAGAAAGCCCGCCGCGACCGACCCGCCATCTCGTTCTCGGATCGAGATCTAGAGGGAATCCAGGTCCCTCACAACGACCCCCTGCTCCTCACCATGAAGCTGAGAGACTTCACCGTGAAGAGGATCCTCGTCAACTCCGGCAGCTCCTCCGAGGTCCTCTACTACGACTGCTTCAAAAGGATGAAGCTCTCCGAAGCAGACCTCACGGAGGTCCGAGCACCCTTACTAGGGTTATCCGCCACGCCCGTCTATCCCAAGGGTAGGGTCGCCTTGGAAACCCGAGTTGGTGGAGCATCCGTGCTGACCGACTTCCTGGTTGTGGACGCCCCTTCTCCCTACAATGTCATTCTGGGTAGAACGTGGCTCCATAAGCTAGAGGCAGTTCCATCTTCCCTCCACCAAAAGCTGAAGTTCATCCATAAGAACAAGGAGGGCAAGATGGAGGTAGTCACAGTGGAGGGAGACCAGCAGCAGGCCAGACAGTGCATGCTGGCCGCAGTCCCTGTAGTGAAGGAGCCAGAGCGCGTCAACCTGGCCGAGTTCGAGAAAGGCCTCGATGAGATCGGCCGGGACCCCTGAAAAGAAGAGCATCGAAGACCTGGCCGAGGTCAGGCTAGACCCGGCGGACCCAGACAGGTTCTTCCTGATTGGCACCCAGCTGCCAGATGAAGAAAGGGCCGAACTCTCTCGGTTCTTGGTGCAGAATGTGGACGTCTTCGCTTGGAGCCCAAGCGAAATGCCTGGGGTCGACCCTGAGGTTATGTGCCACAAGCTCAATGTTGACCCCGACCACAAGCCGGTAGTGCAGAGGGCCCGAAGGACCGGGCTGCAGCAGACAGATGCGGTCGTCGAAGAGATCGACAACCTGCTAAAAGCAGGAGCCATCCGGGAAGTCCAGTACCCGGTATGGCTGGCCAACACAGTGGTGGTCAAGAAGAAAACTGGAAAGTGGAGGGTGTGCGTGGACTTCACCGACCTGAACAGGGCTTGCCCTAAGGACAGTTTTCCCCTCCCAAAATTGACCAACTGATCGACGCCACCGCTGGTCACGACCGAATGAGCTTCCTTGATGCCTACCGAGGCTACCATCAGATCCCGCTCTACGAGCCTGACGAGGAGAAAACATCGTTCATCACCCCCCGCTGCACTTACTGCTATAAGGTGATGCCCTTCGGGCTGAAGAACGCGGGGGGCGACCTATCAGCGCCTCGTCACAAAAATGTTCCAGGCCCAGCTCGGCCGATCGGTAGAGGTGTACATCGACGACATGGTCGTCAAATCTCTGCGCTCCAGCGACCATCTGGCGGATCTCGGCCGAGTCTTCAGCACCCTTCGCGCATACAAGCTCAAGCTCAACGCTTCCAAGTGCGCCTTCGGCGTAGCCTCTGGCAAGTTCCTCGGCAGCTTGGTAACGCGGAGGGGGATAGAGGCCAATCCGGACCAGATCACTGCCATCCAGGGCATCCAGAGTCCCTCCACCACGAAGGAAGTTCAGAGGCTCACAGGAATGGCCGCCGCACTCAATCGCTTCATCAGCCGATCATCAGATAAGCGCAGGCCTTTCTTTCAGCTTCTTAAGAAAAATTTGAAATTCCAGTGGACCCCTGAGTGCGACCAGGCATTGGCCGCACTCAAAACTTATTTAATGTCACCACCATTACTCTCCACCCCAACTATGGGGAGATTTTGTATTTGTACCTTGCGGTCTCGGATCACGCAGTGAGCTCCGTCCTCATCAGGGAGGACGAGGGAGTTCAAAAGCCAATCTATTACACGAGCAAGACCCTGCTCGATGCCGAGACCAGGTACCTCCTATTGGAGAAGCTTGCGTTGGCTCTTGTCACCGCCTCCCGCAAGCTCTCCCATTATTTTCAATCCCACACCATTGTGGTGATCACGGAGCACCCACTCCGTTCAGTGTTCAAGAAAGCTGACTTTTCAGGGCGCATATCAAAGTGGGCAGTTGAACTGGGGCAGTATGACATACAGTACCGTCCCCGAACTGCGATCAAAGCCCAGATCCTGGCAGACTTCATTGTCGAATTTGTCTCCCCCAACCCGGCTCCGACCCAGCTCGGCACGGCACTGCGGGGCACAGGGCACGAGCCAGTAGAAGCAGAGGTCCAGCAGTCTCCCACCTCGGCATGGAAAATCTTTGTCGACGGGTCGTCCACCTCCAAGAGAGCTGGCGCCGGCATAGTTCTCCAATCGCCAGAGGGACTGGTCATCGAGCAGGCCTTTACCCTGGACTTCAAAGCGACAAACAATGAGGCAGAGTATGAAGCACTGATTGCAGGGTTGAACAGCGCCCAAATCCTCGGAGCCCAGCACCTGGAGATCTTCAGCGACTCTCAATTGGTGACTAGCCAGCTCGCTGGAGACTATCAGGCCAGGGACGACAGGATGGCGGCCTACTTAGCCCTTGCGAAAACACTACTCTCCCAATTCCAGAGAGCCGAGGTCAGGCAAATATCCCGAGATACCAACACGCATGCAGATGCGCTTGCGAACCTGGCCTGCGCCGTTGAAGCAGGAAAGAAGAGGACCATCGAGGTCGGATCAGTATCGAGGTCAAGCCTAGAACTCCATTCATCTCGGCTTGTCCTCTGTGCTGACCTCGGCCCCAGCTGGATGGATCCAATCGTCGCCTACTTGAAGGACGACCAGCTCCCCGAGGACAAGACTGAAGCACACAAGATCAGGCTCAAGGCAGCCCGGTTCTGGCTCTCCCCCGAAGGCAAACTCTACAGGAAGTCCTTCACGGGTCCATACCTCCAATGCGTTCACCCGACCAAGGTGAACGACTTTCTGTATGAGATCCACGAAGGAATCTGCGGCAGCCATATAGGAGGACGGTCGTTGGCTTACAGAGCAATCAGCCAGGGTTACTGGTGGCCCTACATGCAGAAAGACGCCCATGTCTACGCTAGGAAATGCGAGAAATGCCAGAGGTTCTCCCACTCCCTCCATCAGCTAGCACAGGATCTGAGTCCCCTCTCCAGCCCGTGGCCCTTCGCTCAATGGGGCCTGGACATTGTGGGGCCTCTTCACCGAGCTCCAGGGAACAAGAGATGGCTGATAGTGGCTACAGACTACTTCACGAAGTGGATAGAGGCTGAACCGTTATCTTCCATCACAGACAGGGACTCCAGGAACTTCGTCTGGAAGAACATCCTCACGAGGTTCGGCATCCCCCGAACCTTGATCTCGGATAACGGGACTCAGTTCGATTCCAAGTCCTTCAGAGACTACTGCCAAGAGCACGGCATCAGAAACCATTACTCCACCCCAGCATATCCACAGAGTAATGGCCAGGCAGAAATCTCTAACAGAGTCATCCTGGACGGTCTGAAGAAGCGACTGGATAAGGCAAAGGGCAGATGGACAGAGGAGCTTCCGAGCGTGCTGTGGGCATACAGAACAACTCCAAGGAGGTCCACTTCAGCAACACCTTTCTCTCTGGCCTACGGGATGGAGGCGGTCATTCCCTTGGAGATTGGCCTTCCTACCCTGAGGACAGAGCTGGTCGACCAAGGCCGGAATGAGACGAACCTGGAAATGGAGCTGGAGCTGGCGGACGAACGACGAGAAGCAGCAGCCCTGAGAATGACCGACTATCAGCAGCGGTTAGCCAGGGCATACAATCAAAATGTCAAAGAAAGAAGGTTCACCACGGGAGAGCTCGTTCTAAAGAAGACCCTGCCAGCTGACAAAGAACCAAACGAGGGGAAGCTTGCCCCGAACTGGAAAGGCCCGTTCAGAGTGGTTTCACTAGCAGGAAAGTCAGCCTACAAGCTTGAAGACTTAGAAGGCAAGCTGCTGCCGAGACCGTGGAATGCATCTCACTTGAAGAAATTTTATTTCTGAAAGATGTAATGAGTTTCAGAATCAATAAAAGCAGCCTTCGCCTCGTCATCAACTTGTCGTCTCTCCCTGACTGATTCCGGCAGCATGGGCCCACCGCCCTGGAATAGACCTCGAGTCCAGACTCGGTCGATTCCTAAAGCTCCTAGCCTTGGGCTATGGAGAAGGCCTCGAGTTCACACTCGGCCGGGATGGGCCCACCGCCCTGGAGGAGACCTCGAGCCAGACTCGGTCGATTCCTAAAGCTCCTAGCCTTGGGCTATGGAGAAGGCCTCGAGTTCACACTCGGCCGGGATGGGCCCACCGCCCTGGAAGAGACCTCGAGCCAGACTCGGTCGATTCCTAAAGCTCCTAGCCTTGGGCTATGGAGAAGGCCTCGAGTTCACACTCAGCCGGGATGGGCCCACCGCCCTGGAAGAGACCTCGAGCCAGACTCGGTCGATTCCTAAAGCTCCTAGCCTTGGGCTATGGAGAAGGCCTCGAGTCCACACTCGGCCGGGATTGGGCCCACCGCCCTGGAGGAGACCTCGAGCCAGGCTCGGTCGATTCCTAAAGCTCCTAGCCTTGGGCTATGGAGAAGGCCTCGAGTCCACACTCGGCCGGGATTGGGCCCACCGCCCTGGAGGAGACCTCGAGCCAGGCTCGGTCGATTCCTAAAGCTCCTAGCCTTGGGCTATGGAGAAGGCCTCGAGTCCACACTCGGCCGGGATTGGGCCCACCGCCCTGGAGGAGACCTCGAGCCAGGCTCGGTCGTTTCCTAAAGCTCCTAGCCTTGGGCTATGGAGAAGGCCTCGAGTTCACACTCGGCCGGGATTGGGCCCACCGCCCTGGAATAGACCTCGAGTCCAGACTCGGTCTTTTCCTAAAGCTCCTAGCCTTGGGCTATGAAGAAGGCCTCGAGGTCGGACACTCGGCCAAATTCCTAAGATCAGGGTTTTTACGCCCCTCAAAGGTCATCGCCGAGTTCACGCTTCCACGGCCGAGACCAGTGGAATGGTGACTCCACTTCGGCACAAGGTAGCTCGTCTCAGCCAAAGCTAGCCATTCCGGCCAAGGGCAGCTTTCCAGAGGAAGAGAGCTGTGCCAGCACTCAAATAGAAAGATGCAAGCATTCCAGAACAGATGCAAGCATTCCAGAACAGTGCAAAGAAAGAGAAAAGGAACTCAAAAACATTGCACACTGTTTGGGTAATCATAAAATTCCTCCCTTTTATTCATTATAAATTGCTTTATTACAAGAGCTACAGAACAGAAAGAAAAGTACAGAAAGGAGGATCACAGTCCTCTGAAAACAGAAAATAAAAAGAAGCAGAAAGTAAAGTAGCAGGGAGTCTCTGGATCGAAGACGCCGAAAACGCCGGATCGTCGCTTCGAGGCTCTGAGCAATACATAATTTCAGTGAGCTCTACAATACACTTTGGCCGGTCAGACCAAAGCATCGCACAGCCCCTCCAGTTCGGAGGCCCTGGACCTCGCCGGGCTCTGCAACACCCTCGGCGGCCGGTGGGACCAACCAAGCTTGGAGAAACCCCCGGAGCAGCAGGGCCTCAGTCTCGCCTTCCGTACGACGGGCGCACAGGGTCGTGTCGGACGAGAATGCGCCGCCGTCCCCCTACAGCGCATCCTCATTCTGTCTGGCCAGGGACGGATGGCCGTGGACCCGCGTTCAGAGAGCGCGTGGCCCACGGGGAGTTCCTTCAGAGAGCGCGCAGACCATGATAGCCTTCCCCCCTCGGGGATGGCCGTCCAACGGCGCAGGGTTCCCCCCGGATCATGCAATTTCGGACATCTCCCGGACATGGTTCCTACAGCTATGTTCTTTTCTTCTCCCATGGCGAGCTTGCCACCCCTATTTATAGGAAGGAGAAGGACCCGATCTCCGAAAGAAGTTATGAGGGCGAAGTCTCCCACGCGTTACTGGGGATGCACGGCTGTTGACCAGCGATCCCTATGGCGCCACGTGGAGACATCCGTCCGATTCCCTCGTCAGCTGCGCCACCTTGTTTATTACTATTTATGGTCTCCAGAATACGGAAAGTCAGCATTGACAGTTTGGCTCTTTCTACCTCAAGGGCCACGCCGCACAGTAAAGACATTTAAATATCATTCATTGCACATACATAAATGAAAGAGAGACAAATGCAAAGAGAAAATGCACAAGTGAGGAAACTCGATTTTCATTGATTGCAAAAAATGTTTACAAGGCCGAGGCACAAAAGGACTACAGACAAGAAGGCAAGAGGAGTCCGGCCACTATGGTTTCGGCGACTCCACTAGGTCGATCACCACATCTGATGGACCAGTGGACTCGGCCGAAATCACGACTCCGCTTGGAGCATCGCTGGCAGGAGGGGTTTCAACCGGTACCCTCGGCCGAACCAAGAGCAGAATAGGTCTCACCCTGAGGTGCGACCAGAGCCTCGCTGGCGACTGGGGCATCGCTCGAGACCGGGGCAGCTGGAGCATCTTCCGGAGCAGAAGCGACTATAGGAGCTTCACCTGGGGCGCTTTCAGCTACAGGGACTTCGACCGAAGCACTTTCAGTTTCAGATGCGGGACTCGGCTCGGGATCCTGGTCCGAATACTTCGGCAGGTCCTGATAGACAGGATGGTCTTCAGGGACCCCCGCACGTCTCAGTGCGGCCAAGCATCCTTCCTCGAACAAGATTGCGGTGATCTCCTCCACCTGCTTCTCGTACAGCTCAGTGGCTCGATCTACCCCATCCTGGAAGGCGGACTGGGCCTCGGCCTGAAGAGAGGCCTTTTCCTTCACCAACTTCTCCCTCTCAGCGCGACCAGCCAAGACCTCCCCTCGCAGCCTCGTCCCCTCAGCAGCAGATTCGGCCTTCAATCTGGCCAGCTCAGACTCCAGTTCGGCGGTCTTCTTGTTCTTCATCCAAAGCTCGCCTTTCATATGGTTGGCCCGGGATGAAAGTTCGGCGTTCTCAGTCGGAACCGATGCCAACCGAGCGGACTCTCTAGCGCTGGCCACCTTGAGCTCCTCCATTTCCTTCCGCTGCTCGTCCAGCTCCTTCTTCAGCTTCTCCCGCTCGGATTCCAGGCGGGTCATTCTCGCAGCACTCCTATCCCTCCTTCCCACCACGGTTAGGAGCCTCTGCACATTCTGCAGATGGAAACAGAGAGTCAAGTTCGACCTAGATACCTGAAGAATGAAGAAAAGCGTTGCAAACACTTACCCGAAGACTATCCTGGATCGCCGAGACCATCAGGCCCTCATCCTCGAACCTATCGTGCGCCTCCATGTCTCTTGGCAGAGCACAGGCCTTGGCGAGAGCCCCAATCACCTCGGCATTTCCCAGCAATCGATCTTCAACATTCAGGGGTTTGCCGGTAGAAGTTTCCATTTTCGGCTTCCACGGTGCTGGGGCAGTTCGGGGCCCGGAGGCCGATCCGGACCCTTGCCCCGCCGAGATGAGAGGCTCGCGCGCTGGACCAACAACAGACTTGCTGACCGGCGCACTATTTTCGGCCGGCGCACTCTTCTCCTTCGGCGCACTCTTCTCGCCTCCCTTCTCGGCTGGAGCTCTGGCCCTAGGGGCTCGTTCAGGAGTTTTGCCCTTCGACTACAGATCAGCCTTCGAGCTCTTCTCCCCCGCCTTGGATTTCTTCCTGGGCGGGGACCCCTCCCTCGAGCGGTCCGGCGAGCGTTGCCGGGCTCCCCCGCTCGGGGCAGGGGCAGGAGCAGAGGGAGCGCCTACGCCCACCGGACCCGAAGCAGCACGAGTACCAGCAGGCGACGGAGCCCCAGAAGACGCTGACCTCTGCCTAAACTTGGCAGCCAGGTCCCTGACAGTGAGCTCCCTAGAGCTTCCCTCCATGTCCTCTTCTCGATCAGAGATATAAGCCTCCACTATCTGCGACGAGTCCGGCAGCTCCGGATCGGAAGTGGATGCCTCGGCTCCAGACGCAGTTCGGGCAGCAATAGGATCGGTCAAGGGGATCCCGCTAAACACCGCGACTGATACCGTCGGACGGCCAGGGTGTGTCTCGTCCGCCTCAGGCACTCCAGTCCTGTGGTAGTGGCCTCGATACCTCGGCGCGTACCCAAGCAGCTTCCAAGCTGACCTAGTCTCGTGCCCCTTGTACCGTTCGACCTTGTTGATGTCCTCGGTGTTCCTCCTCCAACCTTCGCTAGCAGCCCGGCGTCGCCTTGCACCCACCTCTGCTCGACAGGCAAAAAAGAGTATTAGCTCGGCATCAGTAAGATAAACAAAACAGTAAGGGAGAAAAGCAGCGATGATTACTTGGGACTTCCCCAGGGCGACGTGGGACCGACAGCCTCCTGTCTTCGCCTGGGCCGAACTCCCAATCCCCCGAGACACAGAAGAAATCCTCCTCAGCGTTCTTACTTGAATCCTCCAAGGCTAGGACGAAGCCCCTTCGCTGCGGCTTCACATGGAGATAGTATCTTCCCTCCCCAGCCTTGCAGATATCATAAGTATCCTCGATGTCGTGAGGGCCTAGGTTGGTCCCCAAGATCTCGTTCAGCTTCGCTGTGCCCATGATGACCTTGTAGCCATTGGGCATCAGCTGGCCCGGGGCGAGGGACCAAAGGCTAAGGCAAGCCCTAAGCAAGGGGTGCAGTGGAAACCTGACCCCACCCTCGATCACAGAGATCAGAGGGAACGGCATCCAGCCGCCGTAGCAGCGATACAGGGCAGCGTCGGCAAGGTCTGCCGGTCTTAGGAGGACCCCATCCGGAATTTTGAAGGCAGCCCTAAACTCGGCTAAGCCCTCATCGGAATCTACCCTGAATCTAGGGGTGCCCATGACTAGAAGGGGCGACGACGAAGGAAAACCCCTAGAGACCAAAAAACCCCAAGAAGAACCAGACAGAAGGACAAAGCGACTTACAGGGATAGGCAGATCGAAAGCAGATCCGGGCGCGTTCTGCGGTCGTCTTCCTCGAGCAGATCTCCGGCACCAGAGCAGGAATCGAAGGTAAAAGCAGAGGCGAAGGCGAAAGGAATCAGAAGCAAGAAAAGAAAGGGGACGACCCTATTTATAGAAGACGGAACCCTCATTTGGGTACCGCCTCCGAATTCGAAGAGACACTTCGAAGCCCGTGCCCGTCAATCAATGAGACAACGCAATCGGCGCAGAAGCTACGCGTGTAGCCGTCAGTCCGGTTCCCAAGGCAAACAGGGCAGGGCATTTATCGCTTTAAAGAGTTGAAGCGACACCAGACATAAAGAGTTGAAGCGACACCAGGCATAAAGAGTTGAAGCGACACCAGTAATGATCACAGTATCCCCAGACGGATTCTTCTAGCTTTCGACCCCTAAAGGCTAGCACACTTCAGAGGTCAAAAGCTAGGGGGCAATTGTGTGGGGAGATTTCTAGAACCACAGGATTAAGTTAATCGCAGCCATCAGATGAGGTTAAGCATGTTCACGTGCCATCCTCGTGCCATCCACGTGGCACCAAGCTCACCCCGGCTACCAAGACGGGAAGCCCGGCCGAAGTCAGGCAGCTCCGTCCTCTTAGCGCCGAACTGGACCACCTCGGGCGTCATCTCGGCAAGGAGCTCCACCTCGGCTGAGCCACCCCGGGTACCAACTCGGCAGAAAGCTCCACCTCGGCCGAAGAAGCCGAGACAGAAGCCGAAGCAAGAGAGCATTCGCAGGCGCCCCTCATCCCCCACGTCATCAGGCATGTGGAGGGATAGGGGCACGAGTTAGTGGGACAGACGCGACATCCAGCCGCCCACAATCTTCGCCAGATCCCTGACAGAACAGCATCCAGCGGCTGAGGCCGCATCAGGGCAGGGCCCGAGGGCAGATCCGCTGGTACCCCCTACCGCCAAAGGCGCCCAACAGGATCTGGCCCAACAAGATGGGCATTAAATGCAATGTGGGCTGACCCGACGGACATTTAATGCATAGTGGGCTGGATTGGACCATAATTAATGCAATGTGGGCTGATTGTGACTTCCCAGTCAAATCGTGGGACCCACACCACAATATCTTCCAAAGATACGATCCAAACCTTATAAATAGAGGCTCAACCCACCATCTAAGGTATGCCCCTTTTCCATACCAGAGCCGTTACTCTGTCTCTCTTCTCCCTCTCCTTCCATTGTTCCAGTTCCCATACTGACTTTGGCATCGGAGAACCTTGCGCCGCCTAGGCCAGGGTCCTCTGACCGTTTGTTCTTCCTTTTCAGGCTTTCGGACGGCATCCAGTCAATCCAGTCACCATCATCTTCTCGGATAAGTCCTATAAGGCACCTCCTTATTGTGGGTCATTATTTTCTGCACCTACAGGTTACAACGAGACACTCATATTGTCACTATGGAGCCTGAAACACGGGAAGAGTACTTGAAGGTAAATATATCATTTTTAGATTTCACAACTTGGAAAGCCTTAAACTAATATGTCATTTGTTACAGGCAAATCCTGATGCGAAGGTATTCCGCACAAAACCATTACAGTTTCCCAAAGAGATGGTTATCCTATTTGGCGGGACAATGGCTACCGGTGAAGCTACTTGGACGCCAGCATTTGGGACGACACCAGATGATATGCTGAGACTGCCTTCGGAAAATCATAACTTGAGCTTTGCTAGTAACCCTATGTCTCCACAATCATCCAATTTTCAAGAGGAAGACCAAGAAATTGGATTAGAGGACCAACTGGAAGAAGTAAGGCGCAAGCGTCCCTGCCCATCTCGACGTAAGAAAAACTCGGGGAATGATGCATTGGTGGTTAGCATTGACAATCTTGTTTCTTCAATTGATTCCACCTTCAAAACTGACGGTCCAACTATCCCTGAATGCATTGCATCTCTGAAAAAGTTTCCAAATGTACATGATAGGTTGTAAATTTATGCACTCAATGCTTCTCGTGCCAAGGAAAATAGAGAGGTATGGATGTTAGAAGATGATGATAGAATAGGCATGATGTGGTTGAAGGCGAACGTGGATGGTGGCTTTGTTGCCAAACTTGTTTTGAGAGTTTAACAAACATTGGTATCATAGTTCTATGGTTAGTATTTGGATGTTGAAATGATTTACTATTAAAGATGTTGACATACTTTATATTTTAGAGGATGCTTTACATTTGGATGTTCAATTTTGGATTGAGAATTTACATTGATGTGCATCTTTTTGGCTGATAATGTTTATAATCAGATTTAAAGTTTACCCAAAGTTGGAAATGTTTATTCTTTGTTCCTACCCTTTATATATATATATATATATATCTTGCATTTTATTTATCAGGAGCTCAAGCTTTTGGTTATGGTTTGGTTTTGATAACGTTTATAATCTATGGAAGAAGGTGAAAAGGGGAAGAAGAAGTCCCCTAGATCAAAACCCAAGCTCACCCCAAGGGCTCTTGAGCTGGTGGACACTTTCTTGGAGTTGGGATCGACACTTTCTGAAGAAGGCAATCTCCCTACACTCGTCCTATGCCTGTAGAACCCTTGATGTCACCAAATGCCTCTCTCTCTCACTCACACATACACAAAAACACTTATCTTTTAAATTTTGAATCTGTTTTGGGGTTTTCTTCCTATAATAAATTAATCCCCATGCAAGGAACAAGGCATGGTCTTTGCAGCTGTCAGATCTGCAGCATGGCTGGTGGGTACAGAGATATCAAATGGGTTGATCAAGATGAGGAAGAAGATGTTCAGCATTTAGATTTAATAGCTCGTCAGATCCATATCACTATTACCATACAAAATGATCAATTTGCATTGTTTGAGTTACAGACTACATTCTGTGTGGCCCAGTTGGGATTAGCCCACAAATCGGGTGGATGTGATCAACAATGGCCCGCGTCAGATTTCCCATAAAAATTCAATTCTTTGTTAAATTGAATTTTTTCTAAATGACTTAGAAATACCCCTCTAATAAGCTCTTATTTTAATGTTTATCAAACACTCTATTATGAAAAAGAGCTTTTTTTAATAATTTTACCAAACAGTCTAATTATAAATCAAAACTTAAAAATTAGAGCTTTTATTTTAGACATTAATCTAATTATCTCTTATTAATCATATTAGAGTTACCAAACGGGCCCAAGAGAAAGTTTAGAGCATTAAAAGTATGGGAAGCAGACGCGAACATTGATTGTCATTGTTCTATTTTTTTGCTTCATTTATTTGGTGTTTGAAAAATGGACGTGACAGTCTATTGAAGTTGATGCAATTATTGTGCTAAATGGTTAGGCATGCTTTGATGTAACTAATTAGGGCCCGATTATGTTAATGGAACCAGCTTGAAATTTTTCTGTGCGGACCATGTTATGTGTTTGAATGTATTCTCTTTTTTGGAACTTCACTTGGAAGGCCTTGGCCAAATGTGAGATTTTTGAGGCATAGCCCATCCCCACTACCTGGCATACCAAGCCAAGTTTGTGTAACAACGGCGTTTTTTTTATGCCACTAACGAAAGCTCTCTAGTTTTAATGTACAAAGCCAAGGCCGTATATGGGAGTTTGCATGGGTATAGTATCATGTAGCTATGCACAAGCATATTGTTGCCCCTTTTCTGCAATCAACGCCAAAGGTTTCCGCAAAGTCTAATTTCAGTTGCCATCTTGTTACCAAAAAGTAATGAAAAAGAATGAAAGTACAGCTGCCATTTGTCATTCTTCAAAGTCTTTGTGGCTCCATTAATTTTTATACGAGTGCAATGTAACCGCAGGTAACATGAATCAATCTTTCATTGACAAATCAGATACCTGAACTTTCTTGAATGAAACTGTAGGAATCAGATAACATGAATCCCCTTGATCAAAACCACTCAAAAGTTTTAAATATCCTTGAGAAATGCAGCCAACCATCATCTGTGAATCCATCTAATAGGCAGTCAAGAGTGACAAATCAACATGTTCAACAGTATACATAAACCACTCAAAAGTTGAATCATCAACAGTTTTATAGTGACCAATTAACATGTTTCAACAGTTAGGATCATCAAAAAGATCAAAACTTTCACAGAACCAAAAAAAATAAAAAAATCATCCTAAAACTTTTCTGTCCAATGCTTGAATGCTCCGAAGCCTATTATGTGACAAATTAACATGTTCAACAGTTATACATAAACCACTCAAAAGTTGAATCATCAAGAGTTTTATACTGACCAATTAACATGTTTCAACAGTTAGGATCATCAAAAAGATCAAAACTTTCACAGAACCAAAAAAAAAAAAAATTCCTAAAACTTTTCTGTCCAATGCTTGAATGCTCCGAAGCCTGCACAGTCCGTTGACATCTTACCTTCACAACCTGAGGAAGCCACAAAAGTCAGAAGTTAACAAATTAGAATTTCTCACAAATATAGATGGATATCACTCATGTGTCAATGCTAATGCATATATTACTAAAAAAATTCCATCCAATCCTTACACTATAATGACAATCCATGCTAATGCAGATATCACTCATGTTTCCATGTTTATAAGTAGAAATTTATGGCTTATGTTCATAAATGTAAAAAGAAAAAAACATAGATGGATGTAGTTAAAGGAGACCACCAGAGGATGCAGCACCTAGTTCCATTGTCCTTGACCACATCTTACACAACAAAAGAAAGATAAACGCTTATGAAGCAACTTGGGAATAAAGCTACTGTTACCATTTAAATGACAAATAATTGAACAATGGGCAGATTAATCTCATCTCATGACTTAACCTTTGTACCAAGTTTTGCTCTTCTTCAAGTAGACTAAAGATTTGATTTAGCCTTTCCCTTTATTAGGATTATCTTGGACACCCATCACTTAGATTACATAGCTGGGGGACTTTCACTGATCTCCATGACACAATAGAAAGTCAGGGGTTTTCTAGTGGGAGGTACGTGCTGTTGGAAATAGGGTGGGCCTCTAGGATAGGTTTCAAAAACTTTTGACCCACTTGACGCAGGGATCAACTATCCACAAGGCTATAAAACCCAATCCAAGATCCATGTCCTCAATCTCAGTCATCATGATCAGTAAATACAATCTATCTAGAAGATAGAAACAGCAACTAACAAGCATCCATAATAATCTACAACATGCAAGGAAGTGGATTATACCTTTGGAGCTCGGTTGTGCTCTAATGGAGGAGTTGCGTCTTTCTTTGATGATGAAACGCTTTCACTAATCAAATAGGGATCTCCAAGACCTCTTGATCTTCCACACTATGACCCGTATTAGATTCTCCTTTTCTCAAGAAGATGGTGGAATCTCTAAGAGAAAACTACTAGGAACTCTAGGGAGGAACTAGAAAGAGAACTAGAAGAGGGAAGAGAGGAATAACTTGTGCAACACTTGCACTAGGGGGCCTTGGGCGTGAATCCCAATGCAAGGACAGTGCTTGGACGTCCAAGGCCTCCTCTCCTCTATTTATAGCTTTTGCAAGTTGTCTCTTCTTTACTAATTACAATAGAAGTCTCACTTCCATTAATTAGTAACTTACCATATCATAATTAGAAGTCTCACTTCAAACATGATTAGTATCTTTCTAATTCCTTTCTAATTAAAATAGAAGTATCACTTCTACTAAAATTAGTAAGTCTACTATTACCACTATTAGAAGTCTCACTTCAAATAGAAATAGTAACTTTCCTTTTAGTGTTCAACTAGAATTAGATACTTTCTAATAATTGGGCTAGCGTGGGGACCACTAGGGGTTTCTTAGAAAACTGGTTCCAACTGGGACTCGCGACCCCACATCTCATGTGTAATCCGGGCCCACAGTTAATTGCAAATAACTCCACTATATAAATGCAATTAAACTCCAGTCTTAGGAATATTACATAGAAGACCCTAAACTTCCACATTATCACAAGTAGACCCCTCTATCAATATCCATGGATTAATTGGACCTGTCTTCCAAACTAGATCCATATCTTATTATCCTTGAGCCCCAATTAATTATAATGATCAATGGTACCTTTCCAATTAACTCTTAATCGGAATGGGTGCGCACTTACCAATGATAAATCCATTAATTGGCAGAAGGGGATATTAGAGATAGATTCCTTCTTGACTATTGAATGTTCCCACAGCTCTACTACCATGTACCCAAATCACCGAGGTGTTGACCTACAGTTGGCCTCACTCATTGGTGACTCAAAGCAAATGAATAGATAGAAACTTGAGTTCATTAATGTCTCAGGATTTAGAGCCTATTGCTAGGGAATTATGAGAGCAGACCTTAAAATAAAGACAGTGTTTATAAGGTGCTTCTCATGGTCCTTCAATACATCAAATGTACCAGCACTATGATCCAGAATCTTCCATTCTGATGATTGAGACAAATCACACTATCTCATAGTGATCAAAGTACTGCAACCTTATCAGTATGAGATGTCCAGTCTCATCACTGGTTGTGATAATATTTAAGTATAAGATTTGCCACACATGTCTCCCGTATGTGGATCTCATCCATACACATGTGTTACATCTAATATACTTGTGGACCCCGGTTCATCTCATGAACCATCATGTCATTCGTATTGGTTATGTGCAAGTATATAATAAATCACCATTCATCTCATGAAAAGTAAACATGAATATATGAATAAATAAAGAATTTAATCAATTTATTATATCATCTACTGGATTGAGTCCATAAATCTAACACGTGCAACGCACGTAGTTGTCAGTGAACCTTGTGATATGTTTATTATCATGAAAGAGGTTAAACATATAGCTGTCTAGTTCTAATTAAGGGGGTGTTTGGAAAGCACATATTTCTAAAGATTTTGCTATATTATCTCCTACTTTAGAATGTAATCTGCACACCTAAAAACTAGGTGTTTGGATAACTTAAAAAGTATCCTACAGTATCTCACTTTCTTATAAAACCCTTCGTATTGTAATATTCAAGTATATGTTGTATAAAACAATCTTTTGTTAAGAAAACTAACCAAAACAAGGGTCAAGAGTAAAAATTTATGAAAAACTCCTACCATGGTGGCCAACTACATTTTTTTAATATTGATGGTTTCTATAGGAATCCTACTATGACTCTCAATCTTAGATGGGCCCTTTAGTATTTATAAATCTTATGTGGGTCTCATAGCCCTATCATAATTACATAGTTTCTTTATTGATTACTAACATTAGATGGGTCCTACAAATATCACATTAGGCAATTTCTACCATGTTTGCCAACATTAATGGCCCCCTAGTGATTACTATAATCAGCTTGGTTAATATAACTGTTAACATCAAATGGGTCCCATGTTGATTTTTCATAAATGGATTCTTCAATGATGTTTAACACTCGATAGGGGTCTCTGCTATAATCATCATTTGATGTATTACATTATAATTATTAACATTTGGTGGACCCACATTGATTAAAATACAGTACTCGTGGGTTTTAACATTCAGTCTAATGATTTTCTAATTAGATGAGACCTACCATGGTTACCAATATTAAATCAATCTAGTATGACTACTAGTTAGTGGGTTCCCATTGGATCAATCATCCAGGTTTCTCTATTCATTTCTTATTTCAGTGCATCATTTAGTGAAAATTTTATAAATTGCCGAACACTTTAAGGTATATTGAATATTAATAAATAGAATAGAACTTCGATCAAATAATGTGGTGTTTCAGCTACAATAACACATTATAAGATAATAATAACATATGCTTGTATTCTTGCAATCATGCTTCACAATAACCACATATAAAACATCTTTTTAATGCCCGAGGAGCATAATAGGCCAAAGATAAATCAGTGAAATGGAAGACACCAATCACGAACCTTTCAATAAGCCTAACCATCACAAAGAACAGGTACCAAAATTTATGTTAATCATTTCCATCCATAAACCAAATAGAAAAAAAAAAGATCCTCCCAATTGAGGAAGCAAAATTCTACTTACATAAAAAAAATTCAATTGTGATATGGCCACGACGTGTAACTCCATTGAGCACAATTCAGAGATTATTGTCAGATTAGCCTTTTCAATAAGCCTAACCATCACAAAGAACATGTATGAAAATCTTTGTTAACAATTTCTACCTAGCCACAAAATAAATAAGGCTGATCATCACAAGAACAGGTACCAAAATTTGTGTTAATCATTTCCACCCATAAGCCAAAAAATTTGTACTTTTCACATAATTTATGCTCTACCTATGAATTGAATGCCTTTCCAAGAATAGATAATATATCCACATAAATATAAGAGGATTTTACCGGTAAAATCCAGAAATATGGCCATATATCCCGAAGGATCCTGGCCATTTGTGCAACACTGATTGGGTCCGTCAGTACCCAATTGGTTTTTTTTTTTTTTTTGAATCTGGGATGAGTGACACTAGTGTCACTGTGTTCCTGACGACAATGACGCTAGCGTCGTAGTTCGCCGAGGAGATATAGCCATGTCATTTGGGCATCATCGCCAAATGTTCCCTATCTTCCTCCGAATGTGCTACCCGTGTTCTGCCATTTGAATACACCAAAACAATTCCCATAGAACTCCAACATAGCAGATTTCAAGTAAACAACTGAATCAAAGCCGCTCTTAATTACATGAGTGGATTTCTACACCCAGTTGTGAATCCATCACACTAGCACAGGCTTTCAGGAAAGCCTAAGAAGCACGGACACGAACACGACACGACACGGACACGCCGACACGACATTTCTAAAAAAAGTAGGACACGGACACGTCGGGGACACGTTAATAATTAATAATAATAATAATAATATATCTAATCATATACTAAAAGATACTATCAGTCAATCAAATAAATAAAAATTCAAGTACCACTGTACCAACTAACAAACATATCAAATTATCAAATAGCAATACAAAATTGAAACATAATTAATAATCATTAAACATGAAATATCCATAGTTCCATAAAATCCATACAAAGAAAAGGGAGGATCATCAATTTCCCCTCCATTCCAAAAATACAAAAAGAAGTCAATTTCCATCTAAAGTTTACTCAATTGATGCAACTTCAATTGCCTCGTCATCACCATCAATTTGATCGCGATCAACATCATCTGTAAAAACCACCCTTTGCTTTTCTTTTTTTACTTAACTTTATTTTTTTCCAATTAAAAGAGGCAAACAGTGTCCTAAACGTGTCCGGAACGTGTCCGAAATATAAAACATTAAAAATTAAACAGGACACTCTTTTTTGCGTGTCCGACAAGTGTCGGAGCGTGTCCGTGTCCGACACGTGTAGGATACCGACACTCTGGCCCCGGAGAAGTGTCCGTGCTTCCTAGAGGAAAGCAATGAGAACTCTGCCATTAAAAAAAGTTACCTTTCCTGTGCAATTCTCTGAAAATCTCAACCAACCCAGAAAATCTCCTCTCTTCAATTCCAAACTCCTCCACCCAACGGCTCCATGAGAGAGGATCTCTCTCAAAACCCATGAACAGAACCATAGCGGCAGAGCGAAAATTGTCTGATTGTATGTATAAATTTATGAGTCTTTGTGCCGTTTGAGTCGAATTCCAGTCATTTGATGTTTTTATGATCTGGGCATGGATCTTTTTGCATAAATATGGAAAATTCAACTTGATGGGTCATTTAGAACATGTAAATGAGTGGAAAATCCAAGAGAGAGAGAGGAGAAGGTGGGGTTTCCATGGAGGTGTCTGCAACTCCTCTAGGGACGTGAATGATGGGATTGTTTGTATTTCTCTTGTGGGTGAATGGGTTTTGAGGGAGCGATGTATTTCTCTGTTTGGTGTCCACATTGCCATGGGATGGCTTGATATTGATATATACGACGCGCAAAGCGACAATAGCGTCACTCAATATTTCTTTGAGTGACGCTATCGTCAGTAGGAATAAAAAATAAAAAAAATAAAAATGTGGCGGGAAGACCCAATCAGTGCTGCACAAATGGCCAGGACCCATAGGGATAAATGCCTGTATTTCGGGATTTTTTTCAGTAAAATCCTCTAAATATAAAAGGAAAAAATGTAAAACTGAGTAACCTATTGCTATTAAAAACCCAAATATAAAATAAAAAAATGTAAACCTGCCCATCTTCAAAGATTTATATCTCCTTATATGTTTTAGTCTCAACTCCAACAAGCAATGAATCATTACCTTACATGAAGAGAAGAATTCAAAGTGCTTCAATTTAGATCAAGACACTTGCAAGCAAATCATTAGGGTTTTGATTTCCTAGATTGATGCTCCATATTTATTATATTTAATGGGATAATCCTTTCAACCTCTATAGTCAATTAAGGGATCCTTTGTCTTTTACGCGTGGGATATGTAAATACAATTCACACATGTAAATGATGAATATTCAAGTTTTAAGTATGTAACGTTTACACGTGCGTTTCTTTTTACAACGTTTGTCTAATAACACTATTTTCGCATCATTTACACATGTGATTCATTTTTCTATGTTTGTTTCAATGATATGTGTATATGTATTAAACGATTTTGTAAATGATACTTATTAACCATTAAATTATATTCTACTATAATGATATGAAAAGGAGACAAAAAGGTCTAATTTATATCAAAGTTTTCATTTGCATATTAGATCCTTAAAAAAGAACATGTCTTTCGACAGGAAATATACTTTTCAAAAATATATATTTCTATCAATGATCACCTTAAAAAAAATGCATTCCAACATGTTTGGTTTATGAGTTTATAGTATGATGGTTAAGAAAATAGTATTATTATTATTATTTTATTAATTAATATTTTGTCCAATATTATCTTAATTCATTATTCAATTTGCATAAAACTTAACCCATGCATCTCACCAGCTTTATGCTAATATTAATCAATTATAGAAATAGTTTTTTTTTGTATAGCAAGGCAAGAGAGGGAAATAGAGAGATTTCCTTGATAAAAGGGGATGAGATGCAGGGAGGGTTTTCATCCATAGTTTTCATCGGTCTTGACGCATCTTATATTATTATTTTGTAAATGCGTTGGAAGGGGGTTTCGAACTCAGAACCTCTTTGATGGAAATGCCACTTTTATTATTATTTTTCTAAATGCGTTGGAGGGGGGGTTTCGAACCCAGAACCTCTTTGATGGAAATTGCCTCAAAACCAAACCGTCCGCCTCCAGCGGGTATTCTTTGAAATCACATGTAGCTTGGTCTTCTCTTGTCCCACCTGAACAGGGTATTCAAATCTTGGTGAGAAAATGGGCTCATTTTTACACCATTTACACATCTGATTTACACACAAGATGCGTAAATACTTACAGACAAACATTACTGATGCGTAAATATTATGCATATTCACCATTTACATACGTAAATGGGTGTAGACAAACGACCCCTAAGGAAATAAAAAAAAAAGATGAAATCTTGGAAAACCTTCCTTATCTTACGAAACTTTTATGTTTATATTTTTTTCTTTTACATGTGGCTATTCCATTTTATTTATTTATTTTTCAGGGAGTAGCCCCCCCCCCCCCCCCCCCCCCCCCCAGGGAAAATTTATGGTTTTGCTACTTATTTATACACATGCCCATCATAAGCATAAATTGTGGTCGAACTTGAACAAGAGGGGGAGAAGAAGATTGAGAAAGAGAGAGGGAGGGATTAGTCATTTGTTTGTGTGAGGGGGAAGCGAAGAGTCAAAAGCTTGCATGATTTTTTCCCCCTTTTAAAGTGTTGTACAGAAGAAGAGTCCATCTTCTTCATAACCTATAAGCTTGAAATTAATGTCTGCATCAACTCAAAACCTCCTTACTCAAGACACTAACCTTGCTGCTGCATGAGCAGTGTCGAATCAAAACAAAAAATGCAACAACCAAAAAAATTCTGACCGAGACGAAAACACCGAAAAAGAATTGTCATTACTGTGGAATTTTGAGGTACTACATTGTGAGTTACTTTTATGGTTGGTTATTCCTCTAATGTGAATTTCATTTTCTTGGTAAGCAACATAAAAATCTCATTGGTTAAACATGTATGAGAGAAAAATAACTAAAAATAATTGTCATCACTGTGGAATCTTGAGGTACTACATTGTGAGTTACTTTTATGGTTGATTATTCCTCTAATGTGAATTGCACTTTCTTTTTTTTTTTTTCTTTTTTTTTGAATGTCAGTGAATTTCACTTTCTTGGTAAGCAATATAAAAATAATATAGGTTAAACATGTAGAGAGTAAAAAAACAAAAATCACACAAAAGAGGTTATACAGGCACATTCCTAAAAGGCTTCGAGCTTTCATGTGTAGATTAGAAAGCATGAATTTTTTTTTTTAATTTTAGCCACATGGGTGGGGTGGTCTTTTGATCAGTTTTCCTTCTCTAATAACCCCATTTTCTAATTATTTGCAGCAAAAAATACCGTTAGTTTTAAAACAGAAATCAAGAAGACGGATTTCATTCACGTATAATAGGGGACTATTGGTCATTTGCCCTTATCTAATAAACATAAACACGCTCTTTCAAAATGAAAATAAAACCCATTCTAATATAATATTCAACTGAAAAACAGAGCAACATAGTATACATACTAATGAGAGCCTAAAATATACATTTTAGGCCCTTCAATGTGGACTTTGTTACACTTTGGAATTAGATTATTTAGCTTAATTATGTTATTTTTATGTTTTCAGGATTTTTAAGAGAATAACCAGAAGATGGAGATAAAGACGAAGAAAATGGCGAAAATCGGACATCACCCAGGCTTACTGCTTCCTGGCGTCCGGACGCCCGGACCGGGTGAAGTCCGTCTTGGCGCGTTTTTGAGAAGATTTTTTGGGCCCAAAGTCTATAAATATGTTTCCGACCTTGATAGAAGACACACATGATCATTGGGAAAAGCTCTGGAGCATAGTTTGGGAGAATTGGAAGAAAGCCAATGGCGATTTCGTCAGGGATTCGTCATCAATCTCTTGCCATGTGTGACTAAACTTCTATCTTAGGGTTCCGATGAAGCCCTAACTTCGTATTATTGGTGATGTATAGGTTTTAGGGTTTTACTTTCAATGCTTTTGGTTATATGACAAGATGTTAATCCATTGATTGGATTTTATTAATGCAATATCTCTTTCTTTTAGTATTTCGATCTTGTAGATTTGAATACTAAGTTATATAACTGTGCTTTCATGAATGTGTTTGTTAGATCTAGGATAATCTATGCCAT
The DNA here is from genome assembly GCA_012931725.1 of Litsea cubeba. Taxonomy (NCBI): domain Eukaryota; kingdom Viridiplantae; phylum Streptophyta; class Magnoliopsida; order Laurales; family Lauraceae; genus Litsea; species Litsea cubeba. The sequence goes on from CM022946.1 coordinate 109,859,504, forward strand.
AGAGATAGGTTATGCCCTGATTTACATCCATATATCTTTAGTTGTCGACTTGGTGAAGGTTTGTAACCAGAACGAGTATGTTTAGCGTTGATTGTGAAACCCTAGGTCTATACTTGCCATTGTACGAGGTTAGAGTGGATTCGTACCCTGAGATCTTTTCTCTGATTGATTTAAACCCTTTCTTTTAATTTGTTAATTTAGGAATTACAACCAATCAAACAAGCAATTCGTTTTCTATTAGGATTAGTTTAATAATCAACACTTTCTGTTTTCTATAAGAATTAGTTTAGGAATTTAGGAACCAACACAACTTAGCCTTTTTGTCCCAGTGGATACGATACTCGGTTAGCATCTTTGCTTTCATAAGTAGAGATATTAGCGGGAGATAATTTATATTTGCAACCCTATTTTAGGACGAACAAATTTTGGTGCCGTTGCCGGGGACAATTAGCACGGTTGTTTGTTTCTTTTAATTCTAATATTAGTTTAGTTTCTTTAATCAGTTTTTATTCTTTTCCATCTTTTCTCACATCTTTGCTTTCTTACTGCAGGTTATTGATTTTAACACAGAGAATCTTACAGTTTGTGCAGGATTTAAGAGAGCTCTTCAAGAATTTGAGGTTCTACTAAATTAAAAGTTCTCCTTTACCTAAAGGACGGTAAGCCTAAACTTTGTGATTCTTCTCATATAACTGCAGTAAGTGTGTGTGTGCATGCTTGGTCGTCGCTCTTGTCATCCAGATTTGGTATCTCTAGACCAAGACTTAGAGCGAGTCCTTAGAAAAATAAGATCATCTAAACACTCTTCTGATTTCTCACGCACAATTTCAACCATGGCTGAAGAAAGAAAGGAAGATGAGGCTCCTCCTCTTCGGCCCTTGAAGGAGCACTATACTCCTTCGGAATACGCATCACCATCGTGTATTCAACCGCCAGCAGTTCCGGCAGCTCAATATGAAATCAAACCAAGTACCATCAATCTTATTCCCTCTTTTTATGGTTTGAACAATGAAGACCCATATAATCACATTGATGACTTTTTGGTTATTTGCTCCATTGTGAGAGTAAATAACTTCAGTAGTGAGGCCCTAAAAATGTTTCTCTTTCCGTTTTCGCTAAAGGACAAAGCTAAGTATTGGCTAGGTACTTTACCAGCGAATTCCATCACCACTTGGGCCCAACTGCAACAAAAGTTTTTGGATAAATATTTCTCAGTGGGCAAAACTAATCAGTACAGGAGATCCATTACATCTTTCGCCCAAACTGATAGTGAACAATTTCATGAGGCGTGGGACAGGTTCAAGGATCTTCTTCGGAAGTGTCCCCATCACCAAATCGCCAAGTGGCAATTGGTTCAATTCTTCTATGATGACTTGTCTCCTGAATGGAGAAACATGGTAGTCACCGCCAGTGGGGGATCTATCATGTTGAAAAATGATGATGAGGCGTGGGATCTCTTTGAGAATATGAGTGAGACCTTTCAGCACCATGACTCCACTGCTAGATTGGAGAGGCCGGCAGCCTCTAATGTACAGAAACCTAGAGGCATTTTTTAGATTCAGCCCTCTAATGAACTCATAACTCAAGTGGCTGCCTTAACCCATAAGTTAGATCAGTTGATATCTGGGGGACAATCTCTCCAATCTTCACCCTCTATCAAGGATGAAAATAGCGGTTGCGGCGGGCGTAGCGGCCCGCCGCCAAAACGCTACGAAGCGGGGGATACGTAGCGTAGCGGGGATACGTAGCGGCGTAGCGGTGCGATTTGAAATAATCGCTCAAAAAATCTAAAAAAATTCCAGAAAATCCAGAAAATTGTAAAATGAAAGAATATGTGGTTCTTTTGCAAAAGTAAGTAAGAAAAGTGGGTGTAGCGGTGCCCTCAATATATGAAGTCCTGTATCGCTGAATAAATAGAAAATAGTAGTAATTATTAGTTTTTTCACATGTATTCATGTTTCTTAGTCATACTAACTTAGAAAGTAATGGAAAGCTCATAAAAAAAAAAACTAGAACATAAAATAAAGGCATAAGACTTAAGAGTTAGGTCATTACTCATTAATGAACATTGAACAATTAAATATCAATACTTGAACATTCTAGGTTCAAACTCAATCAAGTGAATGAACTATGAAGTGATCAATAATCAATATTGAACACCAATTTAAAAATGACAGAGTAGAGAGTTAGTGAAGGAAATAGGAATACCTTAGTCACCAGCACAATGAGGGTTCTTTATAAAATAATTTAATTAAGACCAATTTGAAATCTAGTAGTAATAGGTAACTATATCTTTACTACTATACAATTTCAAACATAATTAAACAGGTTTAATATCTTATCTAGCAAGTTATGATAATAATAGACATCCAAGCACAAAAATGGAAAGACAACCAGCAAAAGAGTCTTAGCTATTATGGTCAAGTATGATCCTTTTATCTTCTTGATTGCCACTTTTTCAAAAACATGCGCTTCGCAGAGGGGGTCTGGGAGATTCCCTTGCGGGGGATCGAGCTGACCGGTCAGCTCGCGGGGGCCCAGGGGGCAGCGTCCCCGAAAATAAAAAATAAAAAAAAAAAAAAAAAGGAAACGTATCGGCCGCCACGGTACGTGGCGGCTTTGTAGCGGCCGCCACACTTTGTAGCGGCCGCTACGGGCCGCCACGGATGCGACGGCCGATATTTCGGCCGTGGCGTGGCGGTATCCCCCGCCACGGCCGATATATCGGCCGCCACGCTACGTGGCGGCCGCTATTTCAATCCATGCCCTCTATACCTTCTGCTCATGCTGATGCTTGTGCTCTGTGCAACAGTCCCGCTCATTTTGTGAGTGATTGCCCTGCAGCACCCCAATTTCCTGAATTTGTGCAAGAGCAAGTGAATGCTGCACAAGGCTTCTCCAAACCGGGTAATGATCGCTATTCAAATACATATAACCCGGGATGGTGCAATCATCCTAATTTTTCATGGAAGTTACCCGGTCAGGGCAATTCGTTTTCTCAACAGGGAAATAGGCCTACTTTTCAATATAATCCTGCAGCCTATCGTTCTCAACAATCTTACCAGCACCCAAACCCTCAGCCACCTCAACGAAACCCTTCGTTTGAGGAGACCGTATTGCAAGAGCTAAAGGAGCTCAAAGCAGGTAATCAATTGGTCCACTCCCATTCTCAGTCCATAGCCAAGCTAGAGGCCCAAATGGGCCAAATAGCTACTGCTCTTAATAGAAGAGAAGATGGCCGATTACCTAGCCAACCCATTGTCAACCCGAAGACCACTTTTGAGGTGGGAAGTAGCTCGCAACCTCATGACACTTTTCATGAGCAAGCGAAAGTAGTTGTCACATTGAGGAATGGGCGTGAGGTTGAGACTAGACCTGAGGCGCCTGGAAAAGATGTTAAAAAGTCTGCACCAAACCCTAAAGAATCTAGGGTGGACACGAGGCCGAAGGAAAAGGAGATCAGCTCTCCTACTTCATATGTTCCTAATGTGGAACCCCCTTATGTGCCTAAAGCCCCTTTTCCCACTTGTCTTGACACGCCCTGTCCCTTTAGTAAAAAGGGAGCCACCATGAATGAAATGTTAGATGTGTTCAAGCAAGTAAAAATCAACCTTCCTTTGCTGGATGCTATTAAACAAGTGCCTTCCTATGCGAAATTTCTGAAAGACTTGTGCACTCAGAAGCGCAAATCCAAGTCTAATGTGTCCAAAAAGGTCATGCTCACCGAGCAAGTGAGTTCATTAATTCAGCATGACACTCCTCCCAAGCTTCAAGATCCTGGCACTCCCACCGTTACTTGTACGATTGGGAGTCACATTATTGATCATGCTTTGTTAGATCTTGGAGCTAGTGTCAATCTCTTGCCTTACTCGTTGTATGAACAAATTGGGTTAGGAGAATTGAAGCCTACTACGGTCACCTTGCAACTTGCTGATAGATCTGTCAGGGTGCCTAGGGGTATCATTGAGGATGTTCTTGTCAAGGTGGACAAATTTCTTTTTCCTGCAGATTTTATTGTCCTTGACACTGAACCGATTCCAAATCTGCAGAAACAAACTCCGGTCATTCTTGGCCGACCTTTTTTGGCCACGGCCAATGCAACCATTAATTGTCGAACCGGAGTTATGGATGTCTCTTTTGGTAACATGAAAGTGAGGCTGAATGCTTTTAAGGCCTCTCATCGACCACCCGAGAAGGACGACTGCTTCGCAGTCGATGTTGTTACTGACTTGGTGGAAGAAGCTCTCCCTTTTATTTTAACGGAGGATCCTTTCGAAGCTTGCTTATCTCATTTTAGTTTTGATGAGTATGATGTTGACCAGTCCATTTCTGAAGTCAATACCCTTTTAAATGAGGTCGCTATGCTGGACTTTACCCCTTGGAGGGCGAAGTTTGAACAATTACCTCCACTTTCTACAGCACCTGCACCTCCTTCGATTGTGGTGCCCCCTACACTTGAGTTGAAACAACTCCCAGCTACACTCAAGTATATTTTTCTTGGACCCATGGATACATTGCCAGTCATCATTGCTTCCGATCTGTCTGATGATCAGGAAGGTCAGCTAATTGCCGTGTTAAAGGAACATAAAAGTGCAATCGGCTGGTCTGTTGCCGATTTGAAAGGTATTGACCCCTCCATCTGTATGCACCGCATTCATTGCGAAGATAACGCCAAACCATCGCGTGAAATGCAGCGTCGTTTGAATCCTAACATGAAAGAGGTGGTCATGAAAGAAGTACTAAAACTTGTTGATGCGGGTATTATATACCCAGTTTCTGACAGTAAGTGGGTGAGCCCTACTCAAGTGGTGCCAAAGAAGTCTGGCATCACGGTTGTGGAAAATTTGAAAGGGGAATTGCTACCTACACGCACTACTACTGGGTGGCGTGTGTGCATTGACTATCGTAAGTTGAATTCCATGACCCGAAAGGACCATTTTCCGCTGCCATTCATTGACCAAATCTTAGAAAGGTTAGCTGGCCAAAGTTTTTACTGTTTCCTGGATGGTTATTCGGGATATAACCAAGTGGCCGTCTATCCTGATGACCAGGAGAAGACAACTTTCACTTGTCCTTTTGGTACATTCGCTTACCGGAGGATGCCATTCGGACTTTGTAATGCACCAGCGACTTTTCAACGGTGTATGATGTCCATTTTCTCTGACATGGTGGAGAAATTCTTAGAGGTTTTTATGGATGACTTCTCTGTTTTTGGCCCTTCATTTGATGATTGTCTCCATAATTTAGCAAAGGTGCTGAAACGTTGTATGGAGACTAATTTATTCTTGAGTTGGGAGAAGAGTCATTTCATGGTGCGTGAGGGCATCATTTTGGGGCACATCATTTCCTCGAGGGGCATTGAGGTAGATAAGGCCAAGGTTGACCTTATTTCCAAACTTCCACCTCCCTCATCGGTTCGGCAAATCCGTTCCTTCTTAGGACACGCAGGGTTTTACCGCCGCTTTATTAAAGACTTTAGCAAAATTTCTCGACCCTTGTGCGCATTACTTGCCAAGGAGGCTCCTTTTGTCTTTATTGAGGCATGCCTGCAGGCTTTTTAGAAGCTTCGTGGCGCACTGTCCACAGCTCCTATCATTCAGTCACCGGATTGGACTCACCCATTTGAGATTATGTGCGATGCTTCTGATTATGCTATTGGTGCCGTTTTGGGCCAACGGATTAACAAGGTTCCGTATGTTATCTACTATGCTAGCAAACTTCTCTCTGATGCTCAATTGAATTACACCACAACGGAGAAGGAATTGTTAGCAGTTGTTTTTGCCTTGGATAAGTTTCGGTCTTATTTATTAGGATCCAAGGTAGTGGTGTTCACCGACCATGCTGCATTGCGATATTTACTGTCCAAGAAGGACACTAAGCCACGATTGATTAGGTGGATTCTTTTACTTCAAGAATTCAACTTTGAGATTCGGGATAAGAAGGGTTCTGAAAATTGTGTCGCTGACCATCTCTCTCGGATCTTGGTAGAGACATCGGACGATACCTTACCCTTGCATGACTCATTTCCAGATGAGCAATTGTTTACGATGTCCCGCACTCTACCCCCCTGGTATGCTCATATCGTGAATTATCTAGCGGTGGGGGAGATTCCTTCAAATTGGTCTAGGCAGGACAAGGATCGTTTTTTCTCCCAGGTCAAGATGTATTTTTGGGAGGATCCCGAACTTTTCAAGTTCTGTCCCGACCAAGTGATCCGGCGATGTGTGCCAGAGAGTGAATACCAAAGTGTCCTTACGTTCTGTCACTCTCTTGAGTGTGGTGGACATTTCAGTGGAAAGAAGACTGCTGCCAAAGTTTTGCAGAGTGGTTTCTATTGGCCCACTCTTTTTCGTGATGCTCATCAGTTTTGCAATACTTGTTTGTGCTGTCAGCAGACTGAGAACATGTCTAGGAGGGACTCGATGCCCCTACAATCCATTTTGATTGTCGAAATTTTTTATGTTTGGGGCATCGATTTCATGGGACCGTTTCCGCCGTCTTTTGGTTTTCACTACATTCTAATGGCGGTTGATTACGTGTCCAAGTGGGTGGAAGCGGCAGCCACTAAGACTAATGACCACAAAGTTGTTGTCCAATTCCTTCAAAGCAACATCTTCAGTCGCTTTGGCTGTCCGTGGGCGATCATAAGTGATGAGGGCACCCACTTTGTGAATAAACACTTCGAGGCGTTAGTTAAGAAGTACTCTATCACTCATAAGGTGGCTACACCTTATCATCCGCAAACTTGCGGCCAAGTCGAAGTGTCCAATAGGGAGGTCAAGCGTATTCTTGAAAAAACGGTATGGCCTGACCGTAAATATTGGTCTTTGTGATTGAATGATGCTTTATGGGCATACCGTACTGCTTACAAGACTCCAATTGGTATGTCCCCCTACCGTTTAGTGTTTGGCAAGGCTTGCCATTTGCCGGTTGAACTTGAACACCGCGCCATGTGGGCTATTAAGCAATTCAATTTTGATATGGCCGGTGCAGGTTCCACTCGGAAACTCCAACTCAATGAGTTGGAGGAGATTCGGAACGAAGCATACATTAGTTCCACAATTTACAAGGCTCGGACTAAAGCTTTTCATGATAAACACATCTTGCAGAAGTCCTTTGAGCCACATCAGAAGGTCTGGCTTTTCAATTCGAAGTTGAGACTCTTTCCTGGTAAGTTGCGGTCACGATGGGATGGACCGTATGTGGTAACGGAGGTTTTTGATCATGGTGCGGTGGAAATTCGAAACCCCACTACTGGGGGTTTTCTTAAAGTCAATGGTCAACGGTTGAAACCTTATGTCGAGGGTATTACTACTGGTGAAGTCGTGGAGTCCATTACTCTGATGGACCCCTCCTATTCTATGGACTGAGCGCAATCGACGTCTGGCTGACGACGTAAAACCAAGCTCTTGCGGGAGGAAACCCGAGTTTCGTTAGTGTATTTCTGTCAGTGTCTTTTTCTTTCCTTCCTATGTTTATTTTCATTCTTATTTTAGGTGGGTACCTTTCAGAGGTTCCATTTTTCCATTTGCTAGTTTAAAAAAAAAAAAAAAAAAACGGGCGTCTGGACGCCCGTGTGGGGCGTCTGGATGCCAGCTTCCAGTATCAGTCGCCCAAGCAGGCGATCTCTCTGTCCCCGGGCGTCTGGACGCCCAGGTGGGGCGTCTGGACGCCAGTGTTAAAAAAAAAAATGGACCACCGTGTAAGGCTTCCCATTTTCTCTCTTCTTTTCTTACCCTACTTCTTTCTCTCCTTCTCTATCACTCCATCACCGTGCCCCACCCCCTCTCTTCCTTTCTTCCAACCACATTTTCTTCCTCACCACTCTTTTCCTCTCATTTCTCCCATTTCCTTTCTTTCTTCCTTACTTTGGCCTGCTGTCCCCTTGTGCCTCCATTGCCGCCGGCGACTACAAAGCTTGCCGGTCAGATCTACTGCTGATCACAGCTTCCAATCCATTTCCTTCACTTGGGATCTCCTCACCGCGCTTTCCTCTACGCGCCGCTGTTGCCTGTTTTCTCTCCGGCCAACTTTTCCGGTCATCTTCTCCGGCGACATCACCAGATCTCCGGCGAGACTTTTCAGGGTATATTTTAATTGTTTTAATTTCCAAAAACACAAAAAAAAAAATGCTTCATCGGGGGAGGAGTAAATCTAAGGCCCCTGCGGATGAGGGTTCCTCCAATCCGCAGCGCCCGAAACGGCCTGCTTCCACTCCTACTCGTGAGCAACCCAATGCGGAATGGGCCAATCGACCCTTAGAACGGCAAACCGCATTTGACTTGCCATTTTTTGAGGCAGAGCCATCCACACTTTGGGCAGTCCAACAATTACGGTTGAGAGAATTGACGGCTTTATGTGGCCCATTTCCTCCGGCGTATCCCCATTTGGTGTGCCTTTTCTATCAGAATTTGGAGATTACGGGGCGCTATGGTGATGTCTTGGCCTCTACTATTGATGGCCATGATGTTTCTTTGACAGAGGAGGATATCGCCCATGCCCTCGGTTATAACCCTACTGCGGGAGGTTTCCCGAATTTTCCTGCCACCCCCAATGTGGCCAGTATAACTAATGAAATATGTAGGGGTCGTTTTAGCAAGGATAACTACACCAGCACTCGTCGTAGTTATTTGCCTCAGCGGTTGTGGTTAATTGATCAAGTGCTACGTGTAAATGCATTTCCCACGCATCACAAGGATGAGAGGAGGGGGGACTTCCTTATGACTTTGTATGCCATCCATGCCGGATACGCAGTCTCTCTACCTCAGATGATTTTTCAGGAGATGTGCAAAGTCTATCGGATTTTTAAGGAGTCTAAAAAGGATCGAGATAGAAAGCGGCCATTGCCTTTTCCTCATTTGCTCACATTGTTTTTTCTCCATCGTTCCGAACCCACGGATGTCCCCTATCCCATTTCTTCTGGCGAGGAGTCTATACCGTGTTCTGATGTTTACGGTGAGGTGCGTTGGACTCAGAGTGTCCAAGCTATCCTTCGTCACATGCAACATGCTACTCCTGCTATGATGCCTGGAGTTGCCGCACCTGTGGTTGCTCCACCGATGCCTCCGCAAGCCCCTCCTGTTATTCCTCCTCCTGCGGGGCCTGCTGCACCGTTTTCCATGACTTATGCCCAATACGAGGCTCTCCTTCACGGTCAGCAAGCTATCCAGTCCCGTCAGGTGGCTTTTGAGTCCCGCTTTGAGGACTTTGCCACTCGTACTACCGACTCTCTTTTTGAAATGCGATCCCTACTGCGGGGTCTGCATGGTCTTCCCCATCACGATGATCCCATGCATGATGCTGGTGGGAGGGCTGACCCTGACGGGGCTGGGGATGATCCTTGAGGCTGTTTTTATTTTTATTTTCATTTTATTTCTTTCTTTCTGTTTTTGCTTTATCGCTTACATTTTGCAGGTTGGTTCTTTCATGCAAGTTGGGGGGTCTTTCCCTTTTATCTTGTCTCTGCCTCTTTTGTTACACAATACCTAGGTGATATCCTTCCTTCTACTTTACTTTCCTTGTCCTTTATCTTATGTTTTATGCTTTACATTGTGGACATTGTTCGGTTCAGTTGGGGGGTGGGGTATTACCCTTTGGGTTAGTCTTAGTAGTTTTTGAGTTTTTCCTTTTCTTTTAGTTAAAAAAAAAACACAAAAAGATTTTTGCTCATTTTGTTAGTTTTTCGGGGGATTTCTAACCGAGTTTTTTTTTATGAAACGAAGATACCCTGATTTTTGGAACTTTTTGTGAGAAAGAAGAGAAAAAGGGTTCACTATCTTGTTTTAGGAAAGGGTTTTGAGAAATTGTTGAATTATTGATCCATCACTTAACACGTATGTTATAGAAATTTTTGGAATGAGAAGCTATGATTTCCATATTTGTGAGAACTTCAAAACAATTATGATGGAAAGCCGACCCTCGGCAACTGAGTGGATTTATCCACGAATTGGTGAACTAATTCGGGTATATGGAAAGGGCTACCTATTGTTGGGGACTGTAAAAAAAAAATTAATAATAATAAAAAAAAAATTATTATGACTAGTTGGGTTCGTAGCCTTTTTAACCCGAGTCAGTAAGCTCATAGGGGTATTGCCATACCTAGTGCCCTAAGAACAACTGTTTTGGGAGTCATTAGCTGAATGCTCGTTACATGGGTTAATTAGAAAGCTTAATGGACTTAGGCATTGCACAGTCACATGTCTGTGAAAAAAAAAAATTTGTTATCAAGTCCTTTGGTGAATAATAGTGTGAAAGCCACCATGCCTTGAGAGGAATCATGTTAAGTTCTACTGAGGTTAGGTGGCCCAAAATTTTAAAAGAAAAAGAAATATTTGTGTTTTCACGAAAATTATTAGTGGATCGTTTTATGCTCTATTGCTTCTATATATACACAATTTTCACCGTGCATGATCAATTTTTCCAGCATGATCTTGAGGATTTCTAACCAACAGATAGGATTTGTGAACCACATTTGAGATGTGTATTGAAAACCCTATAATCAGGCATATCTGGTGTTTGTAGATATCTTGGTGAACGATTCTCCCTGTTTTTCATTTTTAGGAATTTTGTGGGTAGATTCACTGCAAACCCTCACGAGACTATAACTTGTCCTATAGGGGGAACCTAGAGGTTTAAAGGCTTGCTGCACGTGCTAAGTGCAACCGTGCTCCCTACGAAAGTGGCCTAGTTAGTTTTTATTTCTAGTTAGTTTTTATTTCTGTTTTAGCTTTGCTCGAGGACTAGCAAAGTGTAAATTGGGGGGTGTGATGAGAGCCTAAAATGTACATTTTAGGCCCTTCAATGTGGACTTTGTTACACTTTGGAATTAGATTATTTAGCTTAATTATGTTATTTTTATGTTTTCAGGATTTTTAAGAGAATAACCAGAAGATGGAGCTAAAGACGAAGAAAATGGCGAAAATCGGACATCACCCAGGCTTACTGCTTCCTGGCGTCCGGACGCCAGCCTTCGGGCGTCCGGACGCCCGGACCGGGTGAAGTCCGTCTTGGCGCGTTTTTGAGAAGATTCTTTGGGCCCAAAGTCTATAAATATGTTTCCAACCTTGATAGAAGACACACATGATCATTGGGAAAAGCTCTGGAGCATAGTTTGGGAGAATTGGAAGAAAGCCAATGGCGATTTCGTCAGGGATTCGTCATCAATCTCTTGCCATGTGTAACTAAACTTCTATCTTAGGGTTCCGATGAAGCCCTAACTTCGTATTATTGGTGATGTATAGGTTTTAGGGTTTTACTTTCAATGCTTTTGGTTATATGACAAGATGTTAATCCATTGATTGGATTTTATTAATGCAATATCTCTTTCTTTTAGTATTTCGATCTTGTAGATTTGAATACTAAGTTATATAACGGTGCTTTCATGAATGTGTTTGTTAGATCTAGGATAATCTATGCCATAGAGATAGGTTATGCCCTTATTTACATCCATATATCTTTAGTTGTCGACTTGGTGAAGGTTTGTAACCAGAACGAGTCTGTTTAGCGTTGATTGTGAAACCCTAGGTCTATACTTGCCATTGTGCGAGGTTAGAGTGGATTCGTACCCTGAGATCTTTTCTCTGATTGATTTAAACCCTTTCTTTTAATTTGTTAATTTAGGAATTACAACCAATCAAACAAGCAATTCGTTTTCTATTAGGATTAGTTTAATAATCAACACTTTCTGTTTTCTATAAGAATTAGTTTAGGAGTTTAGGAACCAACACAACTTAGCCTTTTTGTCCCAGTGGATACGATACTCGTTTAGCATCTTTGCTTTCATAAATAGAGATATTAGCGGGAGATAATTTATATTTGCAACCCTATTTTAGGACGAACACATACCCTCGACCGAGGTTGAGATCATTATTGTCATCCAAATCTTCTGCATCCAGATCATCACCATCATAAGAATCAAGAAAATACATCCATAAAAAAAGCTTTATTAGATTATTAGAAAGCCTACCCGGAACTTACAAACAGTAAAATGGAAATAAAAGTTGATGAAATCACAGAAGACCTATTATCTAGTTAGTTTTACATCTAAGAAAAGACTAAAGTATAAGTAGTCACATTTTGCACATGCTATATAGAAACTGTGTGGGGATATTTCCAAGACTTTAGGGTTACGCTAATCACAGCCGTAAGATAAGATTAGTCAGTCTCACGTGCCTCCCGCGCGCCCTCCAGGTGGCATCCAGACTCACCTCGGCGGCCGGGACAAAGGCCCTTGCAGAGATTAGTCAAGCTCTGGACAGTAACGACTGAGCCCGGCTACTAGGTGCTCACTTCGGTTAAAGAACTTGACTTCGGCCAAAGGAGCCGAGATGGAAACCAGAACAATCAGAAGTCCCCACTCGCGCCCTGCACCCGCCACGTCCTCGCACACGTGGCATAGCAGGGACGCGTGCCAGTGGGACAAGCGCGACATCCAGCCATCCACGATCTTTGCCAAATCACTGACAAGGCAACGTCTAGGGGCTAAAGCCAAGTCAGGGCACGGCCCGAAGATGGATCCGATGGGACTCCCGCCGCCAAAGGCGCCCAACAAGATATGGCCCAACATGACGCGCATTAAATGCATTGTGGGCTGGAATGGACTGCATTTATTATTCTGTGGGCTGATCGGACCCTCATTTAATGAATGGTGGGCTAACATGATGACACTCCTAGGCGTGCCAGGACGTCATCATGAGTTCCTCCCCATGCAGCGTAGGCCTCTTCCTATATAAGAGGAGTGGCCACCACCATTACAAGTATGCATATCAAAAAACAGAGAACTGTTACTCTGCCTCTCTTCTTCCTCCCCTTCCCTTTGTTACAGTTCATACACTGACTTAGGCATCGGAGAGCCTTGTGCCACCCAGGCCAGGGACCTCTGACTGTTTGCTCTTCTCTTTCAGATTTGGAGGTAGCCAATCATCTTCTTCGTTTGGATAAGTCCTATAACGCACCCCGATTATTGTGGGTCATAATTTTCTTGCACCTACAGAAACAACTGGAAATCTGAAGAAATCAATATGCAAACATATTAAATATGATGAAAATAGTGCACTGACTTATAAGTATCATTCATACCTAGAACTATAACTGTTAGTATAAAATAGGTACCTTCAATCTTCTTGGCGACCTGCCGATGGATTTGATGCACCTTTCACAAGATATAATGTATATTGGTTTTAATTATTGTTGTTTATTACCATTCCCATATAGATGTTTATAAGAAATTATATTTTTTTCATCTTTTTGCAAATATAAGAGAAAAATGATGGCTACGGTAAAAAGCAGCAGGGCTTCTTGGTCCAATGAACATAAGATCTTCACTGACCTTGGCATTGAAGAAGCTCATATAGCAGGTAGACCAAGGACACATCTAAAGGCTTCAGCATAGAAAAAATTCACTGTACAATTTAATTAACAAAAAAAAATGAAGCTTAACTTCTATCAAAAGCAATTAAAAAATATGCTGGATATCATGAATAAACAGTATGCAACTTGGAACAAATTGCTTAATCAAAGGATAGGTTATAAGCAAACTCAAATTGTCAACATAGAACCACAAAGATGGGAAGATTATTTGGAGGTAAATATATCATTTTCATATTTGAAAACTTGGAAAGTCGTAAATTAATGTCATTTGTACAGGTGAATCCTGATACAAAGGTATTTCTTGCATAAAACCATTACAGTTTTCCACCAAGATGGCTATTTTCAGTTGCCATGGTTTCCTCCAGCAAATCTAGGCTTAAAAACCAAGAAAATATAGAGTTCAAATCAAGGTGACCTAACCTCTACCTTAATGAGCATACATGCATACCTGTAAATTACTAGCAGAACCCCATGCTATGCACGGACCACGGAACCACCAAATGCATAGACTAATACGAATTATTTTTAATAAAATTTATTAATTAGTAAACTTGCGAGTCCTTCTTTTTGTTGCTAATTTGATCTTTATATATTTTTTTAAATTTTTTATTCTTTTAGGTTAGGTGTAAATGGAGTTTGATGAAACTCGGGCACGTGTAGAAAATTATAAATAAAAGACATATTCACAATAAAACAAAAGAATGCAGATGTCTTTAAAAAGACGACCCAATATATATAGTATGTAGTAACTGAGTAAGTACTTAATTACATCAAAATCAGTAGCATATTATAAACAGACTATAGAATACGTTTTTCACTGTCCCATAACATAATAATAAAAACACAGAATACATTTTTCACTGCCCCCACACGGATAAAAAGCAAGAGATTACTCTAGACGTTAGTGAAACGAAGGTAATCCTTCTTAGATGGAATGTTAACCGAGGGGTAAGACCACGGTTTGCACCCAGAGGGTTTGAAACTTTACCACGACACTGGGGCTATATGGGATTTACTCGGCTCCCCCTGGCCCGTAGGGATTATTCTGGTCCAAATGGCTGAAATTTTTTACAACCAAATATAGTAAAAGGGCTCACCCGGTGCACAAAGTGCTCCCCGGCTAAGCGTGAGTAGGGGGAGGGTGGGCGCATGTGTACGCAGCCTTACCCTTGCATTTTTGCAAAGAGGCTGTTTCCACGCCTCGAACCCGTGACCTCGAGGTCACCAAAGAAGCAACTCTACCGTTGCGCCAAGTATAGTAATCAGAAGAAAAAAAAATTGACTCTTGGGTCGACTTTATACTTTAATATGGTTAGGTTAAAATCATCACCTTCTTATCAGGGCCGACGATATGAAGTGCTCGAGATGGGAGCGGATTCCCATTGGAATCCTTCTCATCCGGATAAACCATGTTAAGCTGCTTGATAATCTCTCGGTTGGGGTCAGCCACTATTTGATACCTCACCTTACACCCTGACTGCATGCATGTATATATGTAAAACTGTCTGAGAATAATAATAAAAGAAGCACAACTACAACTCGAGATCTATATGATTGTTACTATCCAATTTTCATTTGTTATAATCCAATGCTTACGCCGGCGAATGCTTCGATGTCTTTGATCCACTCAGTGTGGCTTTGTAGATTGTCACATGACAGACCCGAGAGCTTGACTCCTCGCTTCTCGAATTCCTCCTGGTATTGAGCCATTTTTGCCAGCTCCGTCGTGCATACTGGGGTGAAATCCCCTGCAAACACCCCAAAACCCAAATAACAATAACAATTAAAAAAAAAGTTTGCATGTCTCGAATGGAAGGTCCAGGACAGAATCACCTGCATAGTTAGCCTTAACTAGAAATTAGTTGCTCCCTAATTAGGTCCTTGGGTAAGAATTGAATACATGATATAAATTCATGGTCAAAGGAGCTCAACTATCGATAATTAAAGAAGTGAGGGCTAAAGGATATAAGCATAGATGTAGATAAAATCTTGATTCATTTGGAATTTGGATTCCTAGGGTGATAGTGGTATTCATTTCCAAATTTCTGTAATTAGTTTTCATAAAGGGAGAGGTTATTTGATTGTTTTTTTTCTTTTTTTTAATATTTATCTTTGTTTCTTCATTTTTAACTATTTATAGAAATATACCAGAGACCTCAGTTCCTGTGAAATCTTCCTCTTTCTGAAGGAGGAATTTTCAACCCCGTGCGAGTTTATTTTCCGAAGAATAAATAAAAGGACATTTTTACACTTTTCCTCCACATGAATTCTACTTTATAAAGGAAAACCATTTCTATCAGCAGTTCTCAATTTTTAAGCAGAAGACCAGACAAATGTGACCTTAGAATTTCTAGAAATTGAAACATGAATGATTCATGTGTGTGTATATACCTGGATGAGAAAAAATGATGGCCCAACCATCGTCTACAAAGTCATGGATCTTGAACTTGCCATGGGTGGTGTTCACTTCAAGGTTCGGAATAGTATCTCCAATCGTCAAACCATGCATCTTCTGTCCAAGGAAGCAAAGAACGCGTCTGACCTTCAGCAGAGGAAAAGGGTTTAAGATCTCAGTTGAAGTATTTCGACTTCTAACAGGCATTTGCTTATAAGTAGAGAGTAGGGTTTGTGCATGCACAACACATGGCATGGATTTGGAAGGGAGTTATTATCAGGTGGATGCATGTTCTTAGAAGTGGCCATTGCTACTGTACACGTTGTGCCGTGGGTTCATTGGACGAAGTTATGCGCTTCAGTTATTTTAGAGAGAGGATAGTGGAGAGATAGGAGAGTGGAGAAACAGAGGATATAGTGACAGGTGTCTCCATGTATGCTATGAATTGAGGGTATGATGTTTGGAGCCCTGTGTGGTTAAACGTAGGGAAAAAACTTTCCCATAGAGATATAGATTCCAGATTTTTTTAGAAAATAAAAACATATTGTACGTCTTCTCTCTCTCTTTCTTTCTTTTTTTAAAGACCTATTGAAATAAAGAGCTGCTTGAGCACATAGCTAAAAATAGAAGGTATAGGAACCCAAGGAATATGAAAAATATATCATCGAGCCCGAGAATGTTTTTTGCTAACATTATCAAAAATGCTTTATATTTCATCTATTTATTTAGGGAGGCATAAACCCCTGGAATAAGAAACACAACAACTGAAGCCAAAATGTGTTTTGCTAAAATTGCTAACCTAATGCCCTGTTCTTTTATATCATGTATTTATGGTGAAGACATATTGGTGTTAAACTCAAATAAAAAGAAGAGTTGCTCGGCCACACAATCAAGAGCAGAAGGCAGAGGAACCAATGGAATAAGGAACACAAATAACTGAAGCCAGCGATAAATTCAGCTAATATTGTGAAAACTCAAATAGTATGTTCTCTTCCTTTCACCCATTTATTCTTGAAGGAATAGGATGAAAAACAAAAATAAATTAAGTGAATAACATGTTCTACTAATATTATAAAAAAAACACAGTATTATGTTGTTCTCATTTCATTGATTCATTGCAAAGATAAAAGAAGCTCACCTTCAAAAGGGAGAGAAGGCATTGGGTCATATGACTACTCATCAATAACAAAAATAATAAGGAACGTGTTGAAATATTTTCCTTCTTGATTGGCTTACAGCTGACATGGAATCCACCAATAAGTTATCAGTAATGAGTATTGGCAAAATCTGAAAGACATGGGAAGATTCAATCTCCAAAATGAAAATTAAATATGTTCCATCTCCATTCGAATCAGTAAAATATAATGCCTCATCAGTGGCCATTGATCAAAAGAGAATACAGTGATCAACACTTGGAATTTTGCTTTCAATGTCCATTTTCTTTGCTCAGGTCAAAATGGTGTTGATATAGATGGTCATCCAATCCAGCCCATTTCAGCATGTCATACATTTATTTGGAGTTCCACTTGAATCAATTCCACACTACCACAAGTATACAACCCAAACAAACACAATCTCCATCGCCACCTTTAACTACCCGTATAAAACAAATAAGAGCCTAAGCCAAGGCAAGAGAAAGAAAAGGGTCATCTCATCACCTGACATCCAAACGCAGACACGGAGTCATCCACTCCTACCTTTGGGCCATGTTCTGAAAAATAAGATTACAGAACAGATTATTTTCTGGAGACCTGATTTATTTTATGTCGCATTTGGCTCCAATGAATAATTGAAAACGAAGATAGCTATTGATTGGGGATGTGGGGGATTGGTACATTTATTCCATTCACTTTATGAAATCTATGGAAAGATTCTTGAACTTAGAGTATAGAAAAATCTGTTGAAAATGAACCATACCTATGTTTGTTATTGTATTCAAATGAAGAAAAATCTGTAGCAAAGAGTCAAAACTGTGTTCCCTAACCATGAGGATTGTATGCCTTTGATAAGCAAGGCATACAAATCATTACCACAGGTTTTGTGCTCCTTTGTATGCTAAGAACACCATTTGTAAGTGCACGCTCATAATAATCCACATATGTTATTTCTTTGGTCCATCTGAATAAGTTGTGTGAAACCTACATAAAAATAGTACAAGTCCCTATAAGGAAAGAAAATTAAGAGGAAAAAAATAGATTATGCATTCTATTGAATAGCGCAATGCTCTTACATGAAAACATAGAGAGGAAGAGTCTCATACAGTATATAATCTTTCCTTACAATTTTAACCATGGTTCACAAACACCAGGCAACTCATCTTACCGTTTCAGGATTCTCCTGGACCAGAAATGTCTTGAGTATATTTCAGATTGGTTGATTCTACTTAATGACGCCTACAAATAGGGGAGTGGCAATAGTAACCAACACTGGAAGAAAGAGTACAATTTTGGAAAATTTTGGAGGTTTTGACCTGACATTCTCCTCCAGCCAACGATGATTTCTTGAGAAATCATCATTTGGCAAGATGAAATAAAGCTCCAAATGCAGGATGTCTCACAAGAAACATGATAGGCTAATGATGCTGAAGATGGTTTGAAGACCTAAAAGTTTAGCTCAAGAGTTTTTCCGTCACTGCCTCAAAAAAACTTAAAATAGATAGTTGAATGGAACGTTTTATAGCACATGCACTTATAATTCATAAATTTCATACGAATCAGCAATCGAGGAATAAAAGTATAAAACAACATTATGGATAATTAGACTTTGATTTTAGTAAAAATCAAAAGATAAGAAGAAAAGAGTTCCGCTCAATTTTCTCCTTCCGAGGAAAAAGAGAAGGTAATAAGCCGAAAATACAACAAATCAGTCTCAATATATTTACCTTACTTGTGCTCATGTATGATACTACTTACAAAGATATAACAGTCCCAAAAAATCATTCACATTCCAAGATATGGATGCCAAAGAAACTGAAACTATTGTTTTGTTAGGATGTACCTTATGCCAACCACGGAACCAATCAGGTAGAGAGAAAAAACAGAAATGAATACTTCTATTGACATCCACAGACTTCTTCCACTGCACCGTGTAAAGAGAACCAAATCTTTGTTAACCGATGAGTAAGTAGAGATCACTTCAATTAAAGGATGCACTTTTAATGTTTTAACAACCTTGTTAAGGATATGTGACCAAAGATCAATTGGAGAATATTCTCTCAGAACATGCGTATACTCTATCAAGGTGGCACCAACTACAGACATCCCCAGACCCATAAATCAGCTCATGCTGATGTTGGAAATGGCTGCAATGCCAGTAATCCCAAAACCAATTGGTGATAGGAAACTGCACAAACAACTACTTAACACCCCCCGCCCGCACAAGACTATAATGCGGCATGGGGCCTTCTTGCCCTGCGCATTTTGCGCCCGCACAAACACACAACGCGGCATGGGGAATTTCTGCCCTGTGTGGTTTCGAACTCGAGACCTCAGGCTCTGATACCATGTCAAAGTTGCTAGCCAGTAATCCCAAAACCAATTGGTGATAGGAAACTGCACAAATAACTACTTAACACAAAGTACCTGTTTCTTATCATCATCGTAGTCGTTAATATTGAAAATGACGACTGCTTCAACACCCCCCTCCCCCAAACTTTGTAGCGGCTCTGTCATAGGTCCAAAAATGAAAACATCCAAACTTCAATTAGCATTAAGGGAGCTTCCTGGACTTCTTTTCTTCCTTCTATGTTATGAAGAACACACTTACCTTGCAACAACACGAGTAATATTGAATCCACCTACAAATACCCAAATTCATTAATCAAACATTGATAAAAATTAAAACTGAGACCAACCCATTCAATTAAACAGAGTATATGAACAAGGTCCTTACCCAAATACAATTACTTCCCTCAGTCCCTACACATAGAGATGCAAAACAAAACAGAAAGATTACAAGAAGATCAATACTTAGAAAGATTAAAACGTGAATTGGGATTGAAAGAAACATAGTAACAATACCCAAATTCATTAATCAAACATTGATAACAATGGAAACCGAGATGAACCCATTAGAGCTTCTTTTCGTTCATCCTCTTGCTTCCTTGTTGCTTGCTTGTGGAATCCACTTCCTGCTTCTTTCCCTTCTTCCTCCTACTTCCTTGCTGACATAATATAATTTTCTTTTGGAGATGAGAGAAATGATTTTCTGATTTACTGGTGATTTTGGTGCTAATCACCACCTAATTGCTTGTCTGTTTATCTATTTAATCAGTAACTGATTCTTAGGATCTCTTACTATCAAAAGGGGCTAAAAATGAGGGATCTAAGGCGAAGCGCAAAGTGTCGTCAAATGAATACCCTTTCATAGGAAATTTTTACCCAAACACATTCAGACCCAAATGGTAGAAAATTCAAATTTTGGTCAACCCAATTAGGCTACTTAGTTACCATACAAAAGAAATAAATAAAGACCAGTAACTTTGAGACCGGATCAGCTAAAGGAATTTCCATCTTCTCATTTAAATCCTTCATGAACAGAAAATGAAAATGGGCTTCAAAAGTAGATATGACTATATAGTAAATACACATTAGAGAAGAAAACAAAAACAAAATTACAACTGAATTTAACAAATTACAAAGAGGGATTCGTTAACTCCCCACGTCTTACAAAGATGGAACAAGAGAAGAAGAAGATTTGTTTTCCTTGGGCGTATGACGAAGAGGAAAAGGTTATGGTCTCCTTTTAGTTGGGCATTTCGCCGAGGGGGAAACAAAGAGGAACGGTAAGAGGAAGCGGTGAAGAGGTGAAGCAGTCCTTTTCTTGTTTGGCTACCGTGTTGAGAGGAAGAATGGAGAGATTTTGCCACATGGAACGATGTATAAACATGTAGAAAGACGATGAGAGACCGATGGCAGTTGAAGACCACAGCAAAAGGATGACATCTTTTAAGCAGGAGGAGAAACCCAAAGCAGGAGGATAAATTTAAGTGGGGCCCGCGAGTGGAGGAATGAAGGTCCAGAGACAGGCAGGTGAAACTGCTGTTTTTATATTATGGTATATATAGATGTGATACATATAAAACATAAGGTAGGTGGGTAACTTGGATCAATTTGAAGTGGCATCAAAGATGGTATCAAGGCTTATTGTAGACAAAGTCTAATTGGTGGAAACTTATGGCCTTCAACATTGACAACATTGGAACCAAATCCTGATTACTATAGGCAAGAAGCATTAGAGCTATTCAAAGCTATGTTCATTTTGTTCTTTGAAGATGCCTAAATATGAATCCTGACTGTTGGTTTTTTTTTTTTTTTTTTTTTTTTTGTAATCAGTGTTAAGTAGTTGTTTGTGCAGTTTCCCCTATCACCAATTGGTTTTGGGATTACTGGCTAGCAACTTTGACATGGTATCAAAGCCATAGTTGCCTTCTCTCATTGATTCAGTCATTCTCCCTAACTTGGATCTCCTTCCTGGAGTATCTGATCATCCCTGATCAAGACGTGGCCCACTTCAGATCGTCTTCAACATCTCTCAAGATCACCTCCATCTTGGTCGACCAGCATTACTGGTATTTATGGACATTTTTCAGGAATTTTTCTCCCATCAGAGGTGAGTTTTCCAGCAACATTTGTGATACTTTTATTTCTTGCCTCTGATTTCATCAAGGCCGTCCAAATTTGTGGATTTTGATCCGATTTGAGTGAAACTTTGGCCTGGAGTTGCGAAAATAACTTGTCATTCCATTCCATACCTCTGATCGGGCCACGATCAGCTAATCAGATCCCACAAGGAGATCGTTACACAGTCGAACAATGTCGACATTGACGTTTTGACGTCTTTTTGCTGTTGTTCTTCTCTGTATTCACTATGGCCCACCTGTGATGATCACAAAATCACCAACAGTCATTCCCAACTTGGTCGACTAGCATTTCTAGTAATTATGGTGATTTTTCTGGATTTTTTTCATCACCTTTAAGGTACTTTCAACCTCTTCTTCATCTGACGATTTTTCTCAAAAGGATTTCATCACCACCGTCCAGAATTGTGGATCCTTTTCCAAAGCTCATCAGATTTGGCCTGAAGGAAGACAGTTTGATCCACTTCATTATGATCAAACATGATCTGTGATTAACCAGCCCTGTGGGGCCCACACACAAATCCTGCCTTCACTTTCAAGGACGTCTGGGTGCATTATTAGCCCTGTTCGTGCTGTCGGCTGTTGGTTTGCTCATCAGATTCCTCATCTCATATGCTGCTTGGCTGGTATTGCATTCTTACTACTATTATTGCTGATTGTGTTGCCTGTTGCTATTTAATATGGAGAAGTATGATATTATTCCAGTTAAATTCAATGGGAATAATTATATGGCATGGTCATTTCATCAAAAGAATTTTGTAGAAGGCCAAGGGTTGTTTGGTTATCTTGATGGTTCAGTACCTAAACCTACTACAACTACTGACACAAAAGCTTTAGCCACCTGGTCTAAAGAAAATGCTAAGGTCATCACTTGGATTCTTAATTCCATTAACCCTTCTCTTGCTATTGCTCTTCAAGCATATACTACTGCACCTGATATGTGGAGTCATCTCAAGAATATTTATCATCAAACCAATAAAGCTCGCAAATTTCAACTTGATAGTGAAATTGCAAAATTCAGTCAAGGTGATAAATCTGTGCAAGAGTACTACAATGGTTTTCTCACCTTATGGACTGAAAGGGATGCTATGATAATTCAGTCAGTGTCTGCTGGGTTTCTGTCCGAGGCTCTTAAATTACAAGAGGAAACCCACATCAGCCAGTTCCTAATGAATCTCAGACCTGACTTCGAATCTGTTCGGTCAGCTCTCGTGAATAGAGAAGTCACCGCAAATCTGGATACTTGCTTTCAAGAAGTCCTTCGAGAAGAACTTCGCCTCACCTCTCAGCGTACCATTCTTGAAGAACCACAGGCCTCCCTAGCCTCTCTTCAGACTGAGTCTGCTCTTCTGGCAGCTCCCAATCAAAGGCATATTCAATGCTATGAGTGCAAAGGCTTTGGTCATCTGGCCAAGAACTGTCGAAAGAAATTGGTCTGCCGATATTGCAAACGCTCTGGTCATCTATTTGATGACTGTCACAGCCTACAGAGGAAGAATGGACCTCAGCAGAAGCAAAATCCTTCCACCATGCCCAGACAAAATAATCCTGCTGCATTCTAAGTTCAAGCACCTCTTCCTGACACAGGAAGCACTTCTTCCGGGACTGTATCCATGACTCCAGCACAGATTCAAGAACTGATTCAGAGCACGTTGACCTCCGCCTATGCTTCCATGTGTCTTAATGGTGGTCGGTATCACCCTCATTCTCATTTAGCATCTCCTGCCTTCCATTCTTCTGCATCTCTTTCTTCTTCTCTCACCTCTTCCACTTGGTATTTAGATTCAGGGGCCTCAAATCACATGACATCTGTAGAACATAGCTTTCTAGATTCTCACCCTTACCTTGGAAAAGAAAAAATTACCACTACTAATGGTGATCAACTACTCATTTCTGGAGTTGGTACCATTACTTTATCTAGTGTCACTGGACAGTCTATTACCCTTTCCAATGTCTACTTTGTTCCAAAATTATCAGCAAATTTACTTTCTATAGGACAACTTATTGATGAGGGCTATCTTGTTCATTTTTCTTCCTCTGGTTGTGTCATACATGGGCGGCAAACTAGGAAGGTGATCGCGACGGGGAGTAAACATGGGCGCCTATTTTTGCTGGACATTGGACATCATTCTTTTTTTGCTACTTCTTCTAATAATTTCAAAAACTTGTGGACGGTTTGGCATAAACGTCTTGGTCATGTGAACAATGCCTATTTACTTTCTTTATTTAAACTTGGTTGTTTGGACTCTACGGTTGATAATAAAATGATGTCTTCTTTATCTCAATCAAAATGTGAAGCTTGTTGTTTAAGTAAAAGTCATATTTTGCCATTTTCTATTCATAATTCTCGTGCTTTATCATCCTTCACACTGATGTTTGGGGTATTGCTCCTACCTTGAGTCGGGTAGGCTTCAAGTACTATGTGACATTTATTGATGATCATTCCCGTTATACTTGGATTTATTTCATGCGTTTCAAATCTGAAATGTTTTCTATTTTTCAAAAATTCTATAACATGGTCCACACCCAATTTAAGAAACATATCAAAATCCTTAGATCAGATTACGGTGGAAAATACATGTCTCATGAATTCTCTGCTTTCCTTTCTGACAAAGGCATTCTTCATCAAAAATCTTGTCCGCACACTCCTCAGCAGAATGGAATTGCGGAAAGAAAGAACAAACATTGATGGACCGCGCTCCCGGATGCCCGGGTTCCTACCGAGGTCGGCGGACGTGGGAGTCCGTTTGGTTCCGACCCTTTCGTAACCAGGGGGCGAAGGGGGCGTGCATCAACATTTCTTTTTTTTTTTGTGGGTGTGCCAGATTTTCTATTTTTACTTGGAATTGCAAGTGGTGATCCGAAGATCAACCTTCGCAAGTAAAAAGGAAATCAACTTCTTTCAAGTTTTCCATTGCACATATATTTAAGAAAAGAGACATTTTTCTTAGTTTGCCGTGAAAGGCGATTTTTTTGGCATTTATAGCCGATTTTGGCGTTTATAGCCGATTTTTGGCGTTTATAGCCGATTTTTGGCGTTTATAGCCGATTTTGGCGTTTATAGCCGATTTACAATCCTTATCAACAATGAAAGACAAGAATTGTGATTTTTGTCTCTTTTAAAAAAATACAAACTACAATGAAAAGCAAGAAAAGGAGGATCTAACTTCTCAGGAGATTGTGGGGGACTCGTTTAGATTGACGGTCGCAAGCCATATGTGGGCTTCGCCATCATCCATGCAGATGAGAACAGAGGATGCTATTGATTCGCTTGGCTTGGCTATAACCTTAGGTTTTTAGAGGACAAAGACCAAAAGGAGGTCCTATGTCCAATAAAAAGCCGAGTAGACGGGTTGAAAAGCCATATCTAAGCCATTGGAGGCAGGAGGAGAAGGCAAGGACCTTGGGGGGGGGGTACCCCCCAAGGGACTTTTGTCACCTTGTTGCGGTGGCCGGTGTAGAACTTCCGCAGAGTTTTCTCTCTTTTTCCTTTCTCTGGATTTCTGTGCTTCTGTCTGTGATTTTCGTTGTCTGTCTGCTGTCCTTTCTTCTTGGAGAGCTCTCCTATTTATAGGCTTTTAGGTAGCCTTTTAGGAGGGTTTATGGGCTTTTATTGTCATTAAGCCGCATAATGGGAGGAGTTACAAAATTGAATTGTTTATTTTGTAACTCCTTTTTCTTGGCTTCTGATTGGCCGGAGGAGATTGAGGGCATTTAATCGCCTTTAATCGCCATGATGGGAGGAGTTTCATGGGTTAAATGCCATGAATCTCTTGACTTGTAACTCCCAAATGCTTGCTTCTGATTGGGCCGTCCAAAGAAATGGATTAATGACTGTAATAAAGCTAGTCAATTAATCGCATTAAGTGGTCGCCGAGCAGCTGAAGAGTCGCGGGCCGTGCCACGTCTTTTGGGATTCTTCTGTCGATGATCATCGATGGATCTTCATGTAGATCGACATCAGATGATCATGTAATTTCAGGTGTTTGTTGCCAACAGCGGGTCGGTGCCATCTGTCCTGTCGATTTCTCGATCGGTCGGGTAGAAAGCACACTTTGTTTTGGTTGACCGGGTGGCGATCAATATTGTTTTCGATACTTTTGATGATTGACCCGTGTTTTGGACGGATGTCAGAGGACTTGGTGTCTCAAAAGCATGAATTTTGGAAAGTACCAGAGGCTGGGCTCCTCGAATCGCGAAAAAAACGACGAAAACCGGGGTTTCCGGGGCTTTCCCGGCGACCCCGGGTTCCAAGGTCGCAGGGGTCTGCGAATCTGGGGGGTTTTCCCCCTTTCGTGTCCCGTTTTGCGTCCGTTTTTGCTATTTTTCGATTCTTTTTTCTTCTGTACTTTTCCTTGACATTTTGACCATTTATTGGCCTAATTTCTTTGTAGGAAACCTGATGAGAATCCTTGCATTTTATTTTGCAAAGTTTCCAATTTCCTGAGAAAGCCAAAGACTTTGTCGCGCAAAGCTGCCGATTTTCTGTCAGAAGCTGAAACTGGGTCAAACGATGTCGGAATGACCTGAAATTTGGTGTGAAGCCTGCTGAGCAATAAATAAGACCAACCATAGGCTTTTGTTTGAGTTTTGAAGCCGTTTGGGGTCCTATCACCTGTAGACTTGCTTTTTGTCGCGATGAAGATGTCGCGGTTTGATGTGCGGTCAATCGATGTCCGATTGACTTGAAATTTGACAGGGAACCTATTGGAGTCATTTTAAGATGATCAATAGGCTCTGTCTTGGGAACCATGGTCCCGGAGAGCTTTTGCCGCCGAGAGCTCCTTTTCGGCTGTCGGAGAAGCGAAGTTAGGCCAAATGATTTTGAAATGGCCCGAAACTTCTTGTGTACTCCTCTTTTGGCTGTCTGGAAGAATCTTGCAGTTTTTGTTTGATTCTGACAAGATTTGATTTTTGGAAGCAGCATTGCCTATTTATGGCAGGTTGCGACTTCATGTAGCTCTTTGGATCTTGAAGAGGCAAAGTGACATTTTTGGTGTCAACAAACATATTCTTGAAACCGTTCACACCCTTTTACTTTCATCCTTAGTTCCTCCAAAATTTTGGTGTGATGCTGCTCAGACTGCTGTATATTTGATCAATCGTCTTCCTAGTGCTGTTCTAGGCAAGACTACTCGCTACGGAGTTCTCTTTGACCATCCTCCTTCATACACCCACTTACGTGTGTTTGGTTGCTTATGTTTTGTTCATCTTCCACCTACTGAACGAACTAAGCTATCTCCACATGCTGCAAAATGCATCTTTCTTGGCTATAGTTCTGAACACAAAGGGTTCTTGTGTTATGACCGGTTTGAAAAACGCATGCGAATCTCTCGGAATGTGATCTTCATGGAACAAATTCCTTTCTTCTCATTACGTTTAGATCATCATCCTCTTGCTGTGTCCTATTTACCACAATTCTCGGACTCTGCCTCTCCATCAACCACTCTCAAGGTCTATGTTCGGCGTAACAAGGTTCCACCTATGGTGCCTCCCTCTTCTGATCATCTCCCAGTGCAGCCTACTGCTCCTACATGTGACCATGCTTCTTCTGCTAATATCATCCCTCTGCGATGATCTAATCGTCTTTCCATTGCCCCTAACCGCTATGGCTTTCCTGCTCAGTTTTCATCTTTGGATAGTGCTCCTATACCTACCTCATTTTCACAGGCCTCGAAGAATGCTTACTGGAAAGATGTTATGAATGAGGAATTGCTTGCTCTCGAAGCTAATCAGACATGGGACTTGGTATCGGCACCTGAAGGAGCCTCTGTGATTGGCAGCAAATGGATCTACTCCATAAAAGTTCACTCCGATGGAAGTCTTGATCGCTACAAAGCCCGATTGGTTGCGCAGGGATATAAACAGGAGTATGGGATCGACTATGAGGAGACATTTGCACCAATAGCTAAAATGACCACCGTTCGTACTCTCCTTTGTATAGCTGCAGCCCACAACTGGCCTCTGTGGCAAATGGATGTCAAAAATGCATTTCTTCATGGGGATTTGCAGGAGACTGTTTACTTAAAGCCTCCTCCTGGATATGCCTGTCCTCCTAAGCATGTTTGTAAACTACGAAAATCTTTGTATGGACTTAAGCAGGCTCCCAGGGCTTGGTTCGATAAATTCCGAACTGCTATTCTTGAAGCTGGTTTTCGTCAGAGTCATTCGGATAGCTCACTATTTCTCCGATGGACATCGAAGGGCTACACCTTTCTTTTAGTCTATGTTGATTATATGATTATCAGTGGCAATGATAGTGACAGCATTATGGATCTCAAACATCATCTCACTCGTCACTTCAGAATGAAGGATCTTGGTCCTCTCACTTACTTTCTGGGGTTGGAGTTCTTGCGTAACAAATCTGGCATTCGAGTTCATCAGTGAAAATATGCTACAGATTTGATCACTTCGGCAAGACTTGATGATGCTAACACTTTTGATACACCTATGGATTTGAACAGCAAGATCAGTAAGGATGATGGGCAGCCCCTGGATGATCCCTCTGTTTTTCGGCGGATAGTTAGTAGTTTGCTCTACTTAACTATGACTCGGCCGGATATTTCTCATGCCGTTCATACGGTTAGTCAGTTTGTGAGCAATCCTCATAAACCTCACCTTGTTGCTGCCTTGTGCATACTCCGCTATGTCAAAGGCACTCTTAACCATGGTCTCTTCTACTCTTCGGGCGCTTCTCTACACTTATCCGCTTATGCGGATGCTGACTGGGCTGGTTGCCCGGATTCTCGGCGATCTACCACTGGTTGGTGTATGTTTCTTGGGAAATCATTAATTTCATGGAAGTGCAAAAAGCAAACCACCGTTTCGAAATCTTCTGCTGAAGCAGAATATCTGGCCATGTCATCCGCGAGTGCTGAAATCATTTGGCTCCGCCGTCTTCTCTGTGAATTCGGTGTCTCTGTTGGTAAATCTACACCTCTTCATGGGGACAACACAAGTGCTACCCGAATTGCAAACAATCCAGTCTTTCATGAAAGAACGAAGCATATTGAGATTGATTGCCACTTCATCCGTCAGCATATTGTTATTGAAAAGATAACTTTGCCTCATGTCTCTACTCTTAACCAGTTGGCAGATATCTTCACAAAAACTCTTCCCAAACCACGTCATCATGATCTCACTAGCAAATTGATGTTTTCTACCTTACCACATCAATTTGAGGGGGAGTGTAGAAGATAACTAA
This sequence comes from Litsea cubeba, assembly GCA_012931725.1. Classification (NCBI taxonomy): domain Eukaryota; kingdom Viridiplantae; phylum Streptophyta; class Magnoliopsida; order Laurales; family Lauraceae; genus Litsea; species Litsea cubeba. The sequence goes on from CM022946.1 coordinate 109,888,109, forward strand.
GGCCCATGCTATCAGGCCCTAGGCCCAGCCTATCAGAGGCCCATTATAGCCCAACTCACGTAGGATTTAGTCAAATCCATGTTAGCTGATTTCTCTCTTTTGTTTTCCTTGTATAGACTAGGATTGATTAGGAGATTATTTCTTTCCATTCTTTCATTGATTCTAATTTGTAACTAGTGCCTTGATTATTATAATTAGTCCTTGATTAAGGATTCTATTCATTATTAATACACAACAATCGATGATCCCAAAATCATTGAGTTTCTCTCCATTATTGTCTTCTTCATCTCATCACAGACTCTGACATGGTATCAAAGCCTGAGGTCTCGAGTTCGAAACCACGCAGGGCAGAAATGCCCCATGCCGCATTGTGTGTTTGTGCGGGCGCAAAATGCACAGGGCAAAAAGGCTTCATGCCGCGTTATAGTCTTGTGCGGGCGTGTGCTTCGGATCCGGGCGGTGTCCCACCCGAGGGGGGGTGTTAAGTAGTTATTTGTGCAGTTTCCTATCACCAATTGGTTTTGGGATTACTGGCTAGCAACTTTGACAATCAGTACACTTCTATGGCATCATCGGCTGGGGAACAGTGTTCTCTGTTTTACGCACCTAATTGATAATTTGGTTTTCTCTGCAAAGTTACCCTGGCATATCAGTTCTGCCACATGATATGCCTTCTTAGATATCTTCCCTTTGGGATGGTTAGATATAGTTGAGACTTGTTTAAACCAATCTTTCCCTTTCTTAGGCTTAAGACTAATACAATTATGAAACACACCTAAAATAATAACATGGATCAGAACAATTGAACGAACAAACCTGGCCCTCAAAATCGTAAGATAAATAGATTAAAACCATTAAAAGTTAAGAAGCTGCTCAAAGGAACTGTACTTAATTAATCCATCATTAAACAATTTTTCTAAGGAACGTCGGCATATGGTTTATTTGTAAGTTATAACTCTAAAAGTTTGGGAAAGTTTTACATCTAGTTGCCTACTGGAGCAACCTTGCTCCTTATTCCATGATTGGGACCTCACATGACAAAGTATAAGAGCTTGACAGTTTGGTCTCCCATCCATATCTAAATCTAAAACTTCACTCCCATGATTTGGACACCAATGAAATATCAAAGTGTATGAATCCACATGATAAATGAGCCACATCGGCTTTTTTTTTTTCTCTCATTCAGATGCATGGGATCAAATCCAGCAACTGAATTTATTATTTTTCTCTATATAGATTGTCTAACAAACATTTAGATATGTTGGTCATTTGTTTATCCCAAAAACAAGAGCTACATTGCTCTGCATTCCCTAATGCCTGTAATCTCCAATAACCAGTTTCAATCATATGCAATGCATAGCTACACATGTAAATAAAAAATTGAAGGTTTAAACCCCCAAATCCTAAGGGTTAAGGTCCTCAATCAGATCTAAAAGATCAATTCAAACAACACAAACAATAATCACAAAATCAACAATTAATCATCACGAGAGAGACAACCATATACGTGGAAAAATCCTTCCAAACAAGGGAAAAAACCACGGGCCCTGGAACACGGTCCAGGAAAGAGATCAAACACTAACAATTCGAAGATTACTAGAGAACTTACAACCCCTCCCCAGTTGAACAACAACCTAAGGACTGCAGAACCTCATGACGGTGCCTCGCCGTTCATCTTCTCCCGTGCTTGACTCTCCGTCTACACCCTCAAAGCAACTCCGAGATGAAACGAACCAAAGATAGAAGAAATGGACTCTAAAGATGGAAAACTCAGCTCAAAATGGATGAATCTCTCTAGAGAATAAAAAGCCATCTCTCAATGTTAGCAGCCGTCCTTGAATGTCTAAGAGAGGTAAGAGAGCTCTTTAGGGCAAAATATAACAACCCTTATATAGTAGAACCACTAGGGTTTGCCCAAAATAGAATTCTGTAATGAACGTTCGAACACTTAAGTGGAATGTTCGAACACTTGTGCTTTCTGAAAAATGGCTCGAGAGCTTCTGGCAGGCAACGTTGGAACACTTGTGCTGAACGTTCAAACTTTGCTCTTCTCTGGTCTTTAGCCTGGGAGCTTCTGGTAGGCAACGTTCGAACACTTGTGCTGAACGTTCGAACTCTGGACAGCAAGGTTCGAACTCTGGTACTGAACGTTCGAACTCTTGGGCTCTCGGGAAACTTGGCTTGAAAGGCTCTCGACGTTCTAAGTTTCTGCTTCTGAAAATTCTAACTCTGGAGCTCTGGTCGTTGGTTTGAAAGCAGTCCATTCTAGAAAAATGAAAACCACGTAAATGAAATCCAAGTTTTGTCCAATCCCATGAATTATGCCAACACTCAAAACCTTACAAAAATGCACTAATGCACGCAATATTCATAGAAAACATGGGAAAACACAAATGCAAGTTCACATAATAGAAATCAGATGACATTTATATAAATTCCAAATTCCAATCCATGAAATTAAAAAAGATAAAGACTGAATCATCAACCTGTAAAGAAATTTGGCGGGCGGGGCTGTAAGGCGTCCCACCCCCTGAGAAAACTGCGGAGGAAATAGCATCTAAGTCACAAGCCAAACAGATCCGGCTAACCATTAAAAATTGCATTCACCAAGACTGGAACAAACTGACCTGAAAAAACCCAAAACCGGGTCTTTCTTCTGCACCGGATTCACCCAAGACAGCTGCCAACGTTCCTCAGCAACTGCTTCAATGTGGCTGGGATCCAGCTTCCGTCGGAGGAAAGAGAGAAGAGAGGGTCGGAATCCGGCTTCCGAGGGAGAGGGCTTCCAGGGAGGAGAGAGAAGAGAGAGGGTTTCAAAGCAGAGATGACGAGAGGGCTGGGATCCGGCTTCCGACGCACGAGAGGGATTGTCGCAGCAAGCGACGTCAGGGAGAATTCCGGCTTCCAGGGGCGAGACCAACTAAGGGACGAGGGAGCGGGATAGCAGGGTTTGGAGACGTGGGGAGGGGGAAGTCTCGACGAGAGGGAGGCTTCCGGCTTCAATGCGGTGAGACCGAGCATGCAAACAGCGTCTATATTTCCCCTCTTTCGATTTGGGTATTTTCCCAATTTCGATTTGGTTACAAGAGGGAAGAGTGAAAAATGGGCGCCCAGCCGCCCACAGCTTAAGTCCTTCCGTCACGCACGTGCGGCTTGCATGCCTGAGCAGATTTTAACCTGCACTTGAGTTGAGGAGAGGCCCCATCATATATATATATATATATATATGTATGTGGCCAGGCTCTCCTAAGCTGCACCTTAGGGAAATCCTAAGCTGCATCAGTGCAAAAATGGGTCACACATGTGCTCACGCATGTGCCGTTTACACATGTGCTCACGCATGTGCCGTTTACACACTGCAGCTTAGGATACCCTAAGCTGCAGCTTAGGAGAACTTGCCCCATATATATATAAATATATAGGCCAAGGCTCCCCTAAGCTCGAGCTTAGGGAGAAAATTTCGTAAGCTCGTGCTTGTGGGGCCCACCTTTGGTCTATCCAAATGGACAAAATACATGACCCCCTTAAATTGCACATGTCCACCAACTTTCGGTAAGATCTGAATTTAATGGACCGTTGGATTGTTGACCATTAAACTCTTGGGCCCATATGGAGATGATAGAAATTACGATTGGGGCTGATTTTTTGCAGGGAGGAAGATCCTAGGGAGTCCTTGAAATCCCCCCACCCCCATCCCCATGTGGGTCCCCAAGTGGGCCCCACCACACACTTGAGCTTACCTTATCCTAAGCTTGAGCTTAGGGGATTTGGCCTCATATATATATATATATATATATATATATGGGTGGGCTCACTTGAGCTGCAGCTCATAGTGAGAATAAGCTGGATCGTGCGAGAGTCTCGTGCGGCCTACTTTCGTCAACTAAGTCAAGAATTTCGATGTCCCGCTCATTTTCATTTCCCTCTTCTGAATCCTAAATCCCTTAATGGCCTCTCTCTCTTTCCCCAGCGATCGCCTCTCTCTCTCGCCAGTCTCTCCCCAGCGAACCTCTCGCCTCTCGAACTCTCCCCTGAACCGTCATTCCGGCGCTTCTTCTCTGGCTGCGATCGTTCATGGCAATCAACCGAGAGCCAACAAACCAGAGTAATTAGATCTGGTCCACTCCAACCAATCCAAACCAGGTTCTCTTTGTTTCCAATCAGGAACCGGATTCCCTGCAACTCTCCCGGATCCAAGAATCCCGATCCTCTGATGCACTGTGACGGGCTGACGGCCCACCTACGATCAGAACGATCTGATTCGACGAGTGCGGATCGTTTTCGGTTCTACTACAACGGCTTGTTGTATTGTGCCCCACCTCAAATCAGTACCTGTTAATCACAGGCTGACGGCCCACCTATTCTCTCGGCTCTTTCTCCCTCTCTCTCTACTGCAAGTTGGGTTTCTCTTCATTACAAAAAAATAAAATAAGAGATCAAGCTTTTGATCCCTGGGCGGCCACACACGCATCTATTTTTTATGCAATTCGATTTTTTGCCTGAAGAAAGAGAGATCGGTTTTGGGTTGATCTCAAGTGGGCCACACATATCAGAGATAGAGTCTATTCCCCGGGAGAAGCTGAATCAGGTTTCTGGTTCAGATGGCTGCACAGACGACTGGGATTGCCTATAAACTTACTTAACTGAGTTAATCAGAGAAGGTTAATCTTTTAAAAACTGAGAAGGGTATTTTCTATATAAAAAAAGGACTTATTTGTAATTCTGATTTTATGAAAATTTTCCAATGATGGAATTTCTCGATGAATTCAGTTTCATTAGAAAATGGGTCAAATTGTGATCGATTTTCTCTTCTAGTTTGGGTTCATTTGAATTCATTTCAGATGATTCCCAGTGACATTTGATACCTTTAAAAATAGACTTATTTTAAAATATACTAAAAGTTACTATGCATTACTGTGCTTCTTCATTTATCTTAACATACAGAAAAGTCAACCATGAAATACATTCTTGAAGACATTGAAAATATATTACATCATTCCAAATACAAAAAGAACCCATTTCAACTGATAAATCATGGCAGTAAGATCCATCAATCCAAGAGATGACTCTGATGTCCATCATCGGAGAAGAAGAAGATCAGGAGATCCGGTCTAGCTCGGTGTCACCCTCGCTTGAGACGAAGAAGATCTGATAAATCCGGTTCCTGATTGGAAACGAAGAGAACCTGGTTTGGATTCGTTGGAGTGGACTATCTAATTACTCTGGTTTGTTGGCTCTCAGTTGATTGCCGTGAACGATTGCAGCCACAGAAGAAGCGCCCGGTATGGCGGTTCAGGGGAGAGTTCGAGAGGCGAGAGCTTCGCTGGGCAGAGAGTGACGAGAGAGAGAGAGAGAGGCGATCGCTGGGGAGAGAGAGAGAGGCGATTCAAGGATTTAGGATCGATGCAGAAGAGGGAAATGAAAAAATGAGCGGGACATCGAAATTCTTGACTCAATTGACGAAAGTAGGCCGCACGGGACTCTCGCATGATGCAGCTTATTCTCACTATGAGCTGCAGCTCAGGTGAGCCCACCCCATATATATATACTAGCAAAACCCCGTGGATAACCACGAAACTACCAAATGCACAGACTGATATGAATTATTTTTAATAAATTCATTAATTAGTAAACTTGTGAGTCCTTTTTTTTGTTGCTAATTTGATCTTTATCTTTTTTTCCAAATGTTTTATTCTTTAGGTGCGGCATGAATTGATTAACAAAGATCAAATGATCATAGACCTAACAAATTGACCTAATATATTTAAGTGAGACCAAGCTGAATGGGGTCTATCATCTCTATTCTAACCGTTCATAAAATCATATGATGCGGGCTGGGACCCATTAATTGATTGATAAAGATCAAATGATCGAATGATCATAGACCTCTCAAATTGACCAAACCTAACCTATTTAAGTGGGACCCCCAAGATGAATGGGGTCCACTATCTATATTCTAACCGTCCATAAAATCATATTATGCGGGATGGGACCCATGAATTGATTAAGAAAGATCAAATGATCAAATGATCGTAGACCTAACAAATTGACCTAATGTATTTAAGTGGGACCCAGATGAATGGGGTCCACCATCTTTATTCTAATCGTCCATAAAATCAAATGATGCGGGCCGGGACCCATGAATTTATTTATAAAGATCAAATGATCATAGACCTCTCAAATTGACCAAACCTAACCTATTTAAGTGGGACCCCCAAGATGAATGCGGTCCACCATCTATATTCTAACGGTGAATGAAATAATCTGATGCAGGTTGGGACCCATGAATTGTTTGATAATGATCAAAGTATTAAATGATCATAGACCTCATAAGTTGACCAAACATAACCTATTTAAGTGGAAACCCCCCAGATGAATGGAGTCCACCATCTTTATTCTAACCGTCCATAAAACCATATTATGCGGGATGGGACCCATGAATTGATTTAAAAATATCAAAGGATCAAATGATCGTAGGCCTAACAAATTGATCAAATCTGTTTAAGTGAGACCCAGATGAATGGGGTCCACCATCTCTATTCTAACCGTCCATAAAATCAAAAGATGCGGGCCGGGACACATGAATTGATTGATAATGATCAAATGATCATAGACCTCTCACATTGACCAAACCTAATCTATTTAAGTGGGACCCCCAAGATGAATGGGGTCCACCATCTATATTCTAACCATCCATGAAACAATATGATGCGGGATGGACCCATGAATTGCTTGATAAATATCAAAGGATCAAATGATCATAGACCTCACAAATTGACCAAACCTAACCTATTTAAGTGGGACCCCCAAGATGAATGGGGTCCACCATCTCTATTATAACCATCCATAAAATCATATTATGCGGGATGGGACCCATGAATTGATTTAAAAAGATCAAAGGATCAAATGATCGTAGACCTAACAAATTGACCAAATATTTTTAAGTGGGACCCATATAAATGGGGTCAACCATCTTTATTCTAACCGTCCATAAAATCAAATGATGCGGGCAGGGACCCATGAATTGATTAATAAAGATCAAATGATCATAGACCTCTCAAATTGACCAAACCTAACCTATTTAAGTGGGGCCCCTAAGATGAATGGGGTCCACCATCTATATTCTAACCATCCATGAAACAATATGATGCGGGATGGACCCATGAATTGCCTGATAAATATCAAAGGATCAAATGATCATAGACCTCACAAATTGACCAAACCTAACCTATTTAAGTGGACCCCCCAGATGAATGGGGTCCACCATCTCTATTCTAACCATCCTCAAAATCATATTATGCGGGATGGGACCCATGAATTGATTAAGAAAGATCAAATGATCAAATGATCAAATGATCGTAGACCTAACAAATTGACCTAATGTATTTAAGTGGGACCCAGATGAATGGGGTCCACCATCTTTATTCTAACCGTCCATAAAATCAAATGATGCGGGCCGGGACCCATGAATTGATTGATAAAGATCAAATGATCATAGACCTCTCAAATTGACCAAACCTAACCTGTTTAAGTGGGATCCCCAAGATGAATGGGGTCCACCATCTATATTCTAACCGTCAATGAAATAATCTGATGCGGGTTGGGACCCATGAATTGTTTGATAATGATCATAGTATTAAATGATCAAAGACCTCACAAGTTGACCAAACATAACCTATTTAAGTGGAACCCCCCAGATGAATGGGGTCCACCATCTTTATTCTAACCGTCCATAAAACCATATTATGCGGGATGGGACCCATGGATTGATTTAAAAATATCAAAAGAACAAATGATCGTAGACCTAACAAATTGATCAAATATATTTAAGTGAGACCCAGATGAATGGGGTCCACCATCTCTATTCTAACCGTCCATAAAATCATATGATGCGGGCCGGGACCCATGAATTGATTGATAAAGTTGAAATGATCATAGACCTCATAAAATGAACAAACCTAATTTATTTAAGTGGGACCCCAAAGATGAATGGAGTCCACCATCTATATTCTAACCGTTTATAAAACCATATGATGCGGGCTGGGACCCATGAATTGCTTGATAAAGGTCAAAGGATCAAATGATCATAGACCTCACAAATTGACCAAATATAACCTATTTAAGTGGAACCCCCCAAATGAATGGGGTCCACTATCTCTATTCTAACCGTCCATAAAATCATATTATGCGGGATGGGACCCATGAATTGATTAAGAAAGATCAAATGATCATAGACCTAACAAATTGACCAAATATTTTTAAGTGGGACTGTAACACCCCGACCCGCCTTAATCTCGTTTTAGAGTTAATTAATTTAGATTAATTGCTTAATGGATGTTTTGATCTTGATTGGACTTGATTAGGTAGAATTAGTGGGGTTTGACTATTTACTAGGTAGATTATGACTTTTGGAGTGTTTTGGGCTTTGTGTGTACTTAGAAAATTTTGGGTTTTTAATGCATTGCATAGAGCATCTCATGGGCTTTAACTTTCATGTCTTGACCCATTAAATTCGGATCTATTTAGGCCCATTCCCAGCCCATTCATTTAACCCAGGCCCTTTCTTGCAATTTCAGTCCATTTCTGGACTTGCATGCAAGTGCAGGATAAAATTGGGTTAAAACCCATTTCAGCTACTCCTTTCTTCTTCCTTCATTTCCAGCTGAGAGTTCCTCTCTACTCTTCTTCTCCATTTCTTCCTTCCTCATCTCAAGCAATCAACCAAGACTCCTAGCATGAGTAGAAGCTAGCCACCACTTCATCTTCTCCACCAAGACAACATCTTCCAAGCTCAAGCATCCACTCATCTTTCTTTCTTCTTGCTTTTGGTAAGCTCTTTCTTCACTAAGCATTTCCATTTGATTTCCTTCATCTTGGAAAGCTACAAATCATGTATGCATCATCTCCTTCCTCATTCATTTTCTTCCATTTTGTTTTTCACCATTTTTAGGGCATTTGAGCTTTCATATTTGGGGATTTTCGAGTTTAACAAGGATTAGGTGTGAGAGCTAGCTTTCAAGCACCAAGGCAAGTTAAACTTATACATTTGTATGCATGATTTCTTGTCTGATTCATGAATATATGCAATCTTGCTTAGATACCCTTCTTCTTGCTCAAAGATGGATTTTTGTGGGTGATTTCTTTTGTTAATGTATAGGGGTTTATTGATGTTTTTGATGAGCATTTTGGAAGCTCAAGGATACCCATTGGTAGTGGTTTAAACCTGGAATGAATGCCTTGAATGGCTTGAGAGAAATCAAGAAGTTTCAGATTGTCGGAACCCAGGATTTGACAGTTCGCTCGAGTGAGCGTGAGTGAACGCTCGAGCGAAGGGCTCTCTGGGAGAGTTCGCTCGAGCGAACTTTTGGTCCGGTCGAGCGAACAGCTCTCTGTCTGGGGTCCGCCCGAGCGAACATCTGAACGCTCGAGCGAACCTGATACCTGCAGTATGCAGATTTTCCAATGACCATAACTTTTCAACCGTAAGTCCGTTTTTGGAGATCTACATACCGTTGGAAAGCTCATGATGTGTAGAACCCAACAAAAATGATTTTATTTGATTTGAGCCTTGGAACAGATTATATGTTGGATTTTACATAATTGTGACAAATGGACGTTTCCATGAGCCGGACATTGGACCGTAGCTTGTTCTAGTTGATTGGCCTGATAGATGGACCTGTAGGATGTGCACCCTGAACTTTTATCATGACCGATGGTTTGTTGAATTGTGGATATGGGTTGAGCAATCGTAACCACAAAAGGGGCATTGTGTTCTTCGGATTGTAACCGTGCCAAATGTGTTCTATTAAGGGATTCGACATCCAAATTATGTAACGCCAAGGGGTCCTCGTAGCACGATAATGTCGAACTCTTAATACTACCATGAGTTGGACGGTGAAGACCACATGTGTTCCCAAGACCATAGGCTTGGCTTGATTTCTGTCTTGACTCCATATATGATCTGTATGTACATGCATTGCATTCCGTTTCCAGTATTCTAGTATGACTTGATCATGCTTCTGTCCAGTTATGTATTTTCTGTTACACGTGTCATGCTACATTTATTTCTGGCTTTGTTCAGTATATTTCAGTAAGTTCCGTTTTGTTACCTATATGATATGTCCTGTATCTGATTTACACTGTCCTGCACCTGCTCTGTTGTTGGTATATTGCACTCTATGAGTCGGCACCACTTAGCTTCGACCCTATCTAAGTCGGACTGGGCTAAGTGTGGGTTTAGTAAACTTCTGGCCCTCTGCAGATGGGAATATATCCTGAGGGTTTACCGGCACCCTAGGTCTACGATGGAGAATTCTGGGTACCTCTGTCTCCTAGTAGCACCACCCTGTCCTGTCCTGATATTCTGCTCTCATTTTATTTCATGTTATATGATTAACTTGAGAGAACATAGCTTATGTGGTTGTGTCAACTAGTACTGTTAATATATTTATCTGTTATCTATGACTCGTATGTCTCATGCTAAATTCATGCACTGATATGCCTAGTAATTATTCTTTGATCTCTTATGATTTATACCTGTCTGACTATTCATTTGATACATGTTATATGGACTGTATATGTTTGTCTTGCTTAGCTTAGTCTAATGGTGCTACACTTGGCGTTCACTGCCCCGGAGATCCTTGAGGAAGAGGAATCTCTCCAGAACGTAGGCAGAGTGGACTCCTGATGATGTCTTTTAGACATCCGTACGATGAGAAATGGACGTTAAATGACCCACTGACCGTGGCTAGGATCGCCACATCTTTTGTATTAACTTATAAACTTGTTTAGCTTTTGGGAATTGTAAACTTTAACTTAACTAACTTACTTCTTCTCTCTTTATCTCTTGAACTTGAACTTGAAATCTAATCTATGCTCATGGACCCTTATGCTCTATATCTTGATGATTGTGTTGTGTTAATTGGATATCTATTTGACAAATTATACAGGCATATCGAAAAATATAAACCTCACACGTGATATCCTGTGGGTAAATTCCGTACGTGGGGACCTAGAGTCAATGAGTTTGACTCGAATTTCCACGCGGGCGTGTGTCGCGCCTCGGGATGTGTGCAATCTCGGGCTCGGGGCGTGACAGGGACCCAGATGAATGGGGTCCATCATCTTTATTCTAACCGTCTATAAAATCAAATGATGCGGGCCGGGACCCATGAATTGATTGGTATAAATTTAGCACATCTGGTGTGTTGGCTTATTTAGGTATCTCATGGAGAGATTTTAGGCTTTTGAGTGGAAGATGATTCTTCATGGAGAGATTTTAGGTCTTTTGAGTGTGTAATAGATATAGAGATTTTAGGGATAAGGGCAACTCCGGAAATGGCATTGCAAAAAGCTTGAGGTTGCGCCAGGTGTCTTTATGTGAGGAAGAGTACATCCATTTAGTAATATAGATATATATATATATATATATATTCCAAAGTCAAGATAAATCCAATCAAAACTGGATTTTCAGTTCCATCATGCCAAAAACAGAGATATTGCACTTTGATTTGTGAGACCAGCACTGCTTCAACTTAGGATAACATAAGCTGCATAAATTCATTTAAACAATGCAAATACAAATGCAACACCATTCCAAGAGGAGAAACAAACTTGGATAGATTTAAATAAGAAGGCATAAATATATAAAGTACTACAAGGCCAAGTTCCCTCAAAACAAATCATTAAGACCTATCCTGCTCTAGTACTAGATCCTAAAAAGAAGCAACCAAGAGAATACTATGCTTAAAAAAAAAGCTCATGAAAGAGAAACAACCGGACAATAAATAGAAATGGTTGCATCCAATAAACTAACTACTCTCCTGCAAGTACTAACACTCCTGAGCATTGATCAAACAGGTTTAAGCTTCTTCCTCAAAACATCCATTACTGAACTGAAGTCCGCCTTCATCTGCATAGGAGGATTAACAAACTTGCAAGACATGTCAGGAATCCTCTCCGAATGGTAATCAATCTTCGACTGCGTGAACTTCAACCCATGGGCAGTGCTCACAACCACAGTCCGATCAGTCTGCCCAATCACCTTACACTGCCTAAGCTTGATTAATGCTGCCAGCGCAACACCAGTACGGGGGCAATTGAACATGCCAGTGAGACCAGCCTCGGACATGGCATTCATAAGCTCCTCCTCAGTCACCTCCTCAACAATTCCATCCGAATTCTTGAGAGCAAACCACAACCCTATCAATAGAAATTGGATCCCTAATCTGTATTGCAGATGCAAAAGTAGAATTGGCCTTCACCGATTTAAAATCGGTCCACCCCGCCTTATAATGCAGGCAGAGGGGATTGGCATTGGCAGCCTGTGCGCAAACAAGGCGGGGGATTCTATCAACAAGCCCCCAATTCTCTGCACATTGTAAAACCTTTATAGAAGGCGTAAATGTTACCTAAGTTCCCGCCAGGGACGATGACCCAATCGGGCACTTCTCAGTCGAACTACTGGAGGATCTCAATGGCGGCGATCTTCTGACCCTCGAGGCGGAGGCTGTTGAGCGAATTGGCAAGGTAGATGGGTAGCTCGGCAGTGACCTCCCGAATGAGCCCCATGCACCCGTCAAAATCAGTGTCCAGGCTGAGGACAAATGCACCATTGGCTATTGGCTGGACGAGCTACGCAATGAGATGCGGTTGGCGGGGAGGAAAACCATGCCGGGTATCCCCGCTACTGCACGGTAGGTGGAGAGGGCTGCAGATGTTTCTCCGGTGGATGCGCAGCCGACGCCGAGGACGGGACGGTTCATTTTGCGTGGCGATTGACCTGGCTGATGAGAATGGTCATGCCCAAGCCCTTGAAGATTCCTGTGTGGCTGATTCCGCAGTTTTTGACCCAGAGATCATCCATTCCAAGTACCTTTCCCGAATCTCTCCGCCCAGAAGAGATTGGAGTTCCCCTCGAAGAGGCAGATGATGCGGTCGTTGTCGATTCCAGGGAGAACCCATTACTTTTTGCTCCAGACGCCGGAGCCATAGGGCCAACGGTTGCGGCCGATACGGGAGTCGAAGAGCTCCTTCCGGTACTTTCCGTCGAACTTGCGGAGGGCATCCATGTCGTGGGCGACGTTGAGGAGGCCGCCAGACCGGCTGCAGTAGATGATGTCGTCGAGGGAATATTCTTCTTCGGTGGAGGGGGAAGCATTGAAGGGGACATATTTGGCGGAGAAGCCGTGGTTGTTGGGGGAGGAGGAGTTGTGGCGGTGGGCCTCCTCCCGAATGTTCTCGGTGGCGGGGCGTCGGTGCTGCTGGTACTGGTGCTGCTACAGCTGATTCTAATTGGAAAGGGAGGGATCGGCTTGTTCGGAAGAATGGGAAGAGCAGGAGATGGAGGGTTTTGGACTGCATATGAGGTGTTTGTGGCTGGGACTGAGAGAGAAGATAGAGGATTGTAACAATAGTGAATATGTTGCAGGCGCCATTGCTGCTGACAATGACTAAAGGACTTAGTTTTTTTCCCTTTTCTCTTCTCTCCGATGCTGATGCTGCGCTTGTTGTTTTTCCCCTTTTATTTTCTCTTATTCTCTCTGATGGACGGTTGGATGCGTTGCGTTGCGGTCAACGAGTTAGGGCTTTGGCTTTGGAAAATTCTATATGCACCACGTCTTTTGCGGAGCCCACCCACTTTCCAAAAAATACCTAAAATACCCTCCTCTTCTCTCCTCCCTTCTCTCATCTTCCCTATCGCGCCGCCTCCTCCTTCTCCACCAGGTATGCCTTCTTCCCTTCCTCCTTGCCACATGCACCCACTGCGCACCACCCTCTTCATCTCCCTCTCTCTTCGCCATCTTCTCCTCTCCCTGTTTCACCTTCTCTATCTCCGTTTTTCCCCTCTGCCCTGCAACTTCTCCGCCCCACTACGCACCCATCTCTCTCTCCCTCTCTGCCACCGCCCACTCCATCTCCCCTCTCTCTCTCCTTCATCTCTCCCCCCTCTCTTCTCCTTCCTTTGTTTCTTTCGGTCCCTGCTTCACCATATCTCTCCTTCCATCTCCATTTTCCCCTCTGCCCTCTCTTGATCGCAGTCTTCTCCAGAGGTGCACGGAGTTTCGGAGCCGTACACATAGAGAGGTGCACGGCCGGAAAACCCCATGCATTTTTCATTTGCAGGGTTTATCATATCCGTGCACAGATCGCAGTCTTCTCCAAATGTGCACGGAGTTTCTGAGCCGTGCACATAGAGAGGTGCACAACTGAAAAATCCCGTGCATTTATCAATTGCATGGTTTATCATATCTGTGCACATGAGATATGCACGATTGTCTCATTCCCCTTCCTGTCTCTCCCTCACCCTCCCTCTCCACGCCCTCCGCCCGGCGAGGTCGCAGGTGGATCGGATGGAGGAGAGCATGTGGTCGGAGTCGGCGCGGACGATCTAGAGGACATCGGCGGATCTCTAGAGGGAGTGGAGGTGCTTGTCGAGATCGGAGCATTGGGAGAGGAGGGTTTCGAGGTCGAGGTCGAGGCTGCGCTGGTAGGCAATGCATTCGTGGAGGAGGCAGGTCATGGCGCCTACGTCAGCCCTGCTCCTGTCTCTCTCCCCCTCCCTCCCTTTCTGTCGCTCCCTCCCCTGCAGGCAGCACCGAGGGGATGGCGGGCGGAGGTTGCTGGAGGTCGCCGGAGCAGGGAGAGGGAGAGGGGTATTTTCGTCATGTGTATTTAAAAAAAAAAGGTGGGTGGGCTCAGCATTCTACGTGGGTGAGTTTAGAATTTTCCTTTGGCTTTAGTTCTTATGGTGAGTGTTTTTTTTGGTAACCCAGCAAGGGGGCTGGACCCTAGTAGGGTTAATGACACAACTCACATATTTAAGTCAATGGGAACTCACACACATGAGAAGAGACATAAATAGACATAACTCATACAAACGAGGTGATAGAAACCTGCACATGTGGGGGAGACAAAGACACAACTCACACATGTAAGGTGATGGAAACTCACACATGCGAGGAGAATAAACACAACTCACACATATGAGGTAGTAAAAACTTACACATGCAAAGAGAATAAACACAACAGATATTTAAACAAACCGTTTTTTTAAAACTGCTTCGATATTTCCTACTTTTCCATATAAGTTGTTTTCCTAAAAAACGACAGCCATTGGCCATTGTTTTTTGCGATTTCTAAGGTAGTGAGATATATATGATTTTTGGTTTTTAAGTCACACACTTCGATCTCTACCATATCTTTGATGTTATCATTAGGTCTTGTAATATATGCTTTAAAAAAAAAAAAAACAAAAACCAAAGGAAAACCCTACCATGGGTATTTTGTGGGACTGCATCATAGCTTTTGTCCTCCTGTGATTGTTGGGAATAAGAAAAAAATCATAGAATCTTCTTTTGATTAACGATTTGCATTATAATTATATAAAAATTCAAAATCTTTAATCATAAATCTAAACAATCCTCAAGTTTAAAAACTTACCCACACCAATGATTCCAATTGCAAAAACCAAATTCCTAATCCCATTTCCAATATTTAAAAGCCCAAAATAGAAAAGAAAACGCCTTTTATTTTTAAACAAATTCTTGCAGGTTGATTCCATGGACTATCCATAAGACCTATTGAAACATTTGAAATGCAGAAAAGTTTTCCTATAGAGGTTGATGGCCCACCAAGGGGAAGAAAAAGATTGAAGAGAACGTGGATGGAAGTAGTAAAGATTGATCTAAAGTGCAACCTATTCGAATATTTGGCTCAAGATAGATCGGAATGGAGAAAAAATTTCATGACCCCAACATAGTTGGGACATGGCTTTGATGATGATGATGATGATGATGAAAAAGATTATATTTTATGTTATGGAAATAAAGGAGAGGACAACTTTTTCATTAAGAGATTAAATGAGAAAAATTAAAGGATGGCTCAAGGAGAATGGATAATCAACTTTGTTTTTTCAAGGGACATGCAAGTTTAAGGTATAAGAATGCGTTAAGAAGAAATTGTGTGAAAGAATGTCATATTTATGAGAGGAATAGAATGTATCAACGAAATGAAATGCCGCAGATGTGGGATGTGGATTGTACAAAATGTGTTATATTTTGATGTTGAATAAATGAATGTAACTTGGTTATTGAGACAGTTTAGCTAAATCCTTAGAAGAACATGCTTTAGTCCAGAAAAGCAACATACTTGAATAAGTAAATCTATACATGCTAGTTAATCATGCATGGCAAATCTATACAGCCTGGCTTACCATGCATTTTATTTTATTTTTGGCTAAGAAGGATGAGTTTTATTAAAAGAAAAGAGACCAAACACAACATAATATTACACACTGCAACATCTACAGCGACTTCTAATATAGGCTACAATAAAACTTTACTATACATATAGAAACTACCAACTAATCCTCTGCCTGCTACTACCAAAAAAAAAAAGAACATTATGTCTATAGACCTTATTAGTTATTATTATTATTTTAAAGATAAGTTAGTCTTTCATTCAAATATAACATAAAGTACAATGGAGAAGATGCGTACACTTATGCTAGGTATAAATGTAGCAACTCTAGCTCTATGGAGCATACCCCATTAGAAACAACTGAATCCCTCAAAGTAACGTAATCAAAAGCCACCCACAACCCGGGTTCAGGTAATGCTGATAAACAATTACATCATAAGCCAAAGATTTGCCCCAAAAATATATGATGGAGCAGCATTGGTGCTTTAAGTCTTTTACTAAGGCGCAAAGATCTGTTGGACACCTCCATGAAATTAATTTCTTGAAACCGTAGCATCCTGGATGCCACTTTTTTGAGTCGAACCTTTCACGCCAGGTAGAATTACTTAGATCTTTGAGAATTTTTATAAGGCTAGTTTATGTTTCGATTGATACTAGTTGAATATTCTCTGGAATAAAATCTATCATTTCCTGAAGGGCTGCATAGTAGTCAATAGTGACTTGAACCCAAGCCAGCTGTTGGGATATCCTTATCTCTCCAATAAATCCCAAATATTACATGTTGCATATTAACAATGGATAAAGAACTACCCTCAGGGGCAGTTATGTTCCTTAGCACCCGTATGTGAGGATGTATCGATGGAAAACCCCATAAGCTAGCCAAAACACCTGGGAAAGAAAGGCCCAAAAACAAAGTTTTGCTCCTAATCTTTTTCAGAATTGATTGCAGTACATCAGAGTGATGAGACTGTCTATTTTGACATATCATTACATTCCTTTCTCTCCAAATATGCCAAACAAATGCTGGAAATATCAGCCTTCCAAGACACTAAAGGTCTGTATTTTGAGAATCCAATCTATCAATGATTGAAAGAACCATACCTTCAGGAGAATCACATGGTTCTACCAATAGAAGAAGTTTCTGAAGAATTTCACTCCAAACAGCTTGAGAAAACGTGCATTGTGAAAATTGATGAGTTGAACCTTCCCATTACAATCACATAAAGAACACGCAGTATCACAATTCACATTCTGCTGTAATAAGACATCCTTAGTTTTAAGACATCCTCTCAAAACCATCCATGGAAAAGTTAGAGAATTTCTTTATACACCCTTTAAACCAAATCCAGTCAACCTAATATGGAGAAGGGGTGTTTTGATAACCACAAATGATTTGACATGCAGATTTCAGAGTGAATTTTCCATTCTCTTCTGCGGCCACTTCATCTTGAAAATCAGTCCAAGGAGTGATTTCTTTAGTATTTTTCCCCATGTAGTGATAAGATTAGCTGACGTCGGAGGAGGTAGAATCTATGCGTTATTTGCCACAAATTGAGACACCATGACTGATCGATGTACCCAAGCCAAGGTCATATCTAGCCTGATCCCCATATAAGTCAATTAATCGCCATCATCCATCCAAGTACGATACCAAAACGAAGTTTTAGCACCATTACCAATAACATGTCTTACGAAAGGAAGAGCTTTAGAATGCATGTGAAGAATTCCCTTCCATCCCCAGGACGCTCCCCTAGGGATTGAGACATCCCAAAAAAGATTTGTTTTGCAAGTATTTAGCTTGCAGCCATAAACGCCAACAAGCTTTTGATTTCGATGTAACATTCCACACTTGTCTCAAGACAGCAGCAATTTGAAAATGGCCTACAATTTGCACTCCTTGCCAAAGGATGAAGGTATCTTTTTGGTGTCCATACATTCCAAAAGAAGTCTCTAATGTATCTGTCCACAATGTCCAGGATTGATTTTGGAAGGATAAAATAGTAGCCGAGAAGATGTGCAAAGAAGATAGCGTTGAACGAATCAACTCTACCCTTCCTGCGTAGGATAAACGCTTTGACTTCCAACAAGATAGGCGAGCCATAATTTTATCAAGCAACGGTTGACAATCCTTGAAAGATATATATATTTTTTAAGTTAAAGGAATTCCCAAGTATCGAATAGGCAGTGTACCTTCTTTAATCTACAACATCCCTAAAATAGACATCTTGTCAACTTCCGAGCAATTTGCAAAAAAGATAGAGCTTTTTTTAGACCAATTCGCTCTTAGGCCAGAAACTTCTTAAAATAATGTAAGAGATTTCTTAACTGATAAACTGCTGAAGTAAGTGCCGCACTGAAAATAATTAAATCATCAACAAACACTAAATGAGAAATTGATATCCCTGGCCTTTTAAAAGGAGAAGGAATAAGAGATGAAGAATCATATGCTGTCATCACCACCGAGAAGAACTCCATCACAATAGTGAAGAGAAAAGGGGATAAGGGACACCCTTGCCACATACCACAAGTGCTTCTAAAATATCCTTCTACCGATCCATTCACCAAAACTAAAAACTGAGGCCCTTTAACACATGCCATGATCAATGAAATAAAGTGTGTAGGGAATTGCATATGTGTGGGGAGATTCCCAAAGCTCCAGGATTACGCTGATCACAGCCATCAAATGGGGTTAAGCATCCTCACGTGACTCACGTGCCATCCGCATGCTAACCACGTGGCCTCGGACTCATCGCGGCTACCAGGATAGAAGCCTCAGCCGAAGTCAGGCGGGTCTCGGCCGATAGCGCCGAGCTCGGCTACCCAGATGCCCGCCTCGACTGGGAAGTCCACTTCGGCGGGAGATGCCGGGACGGAAGCTGAAGCAAAACGACAATCTCCACTCGCGCCCATTGCCCCCCACGCCACCAGACACGTGGGGATGTAGGGGCGCGGGCCAATGAGACAGATGCGACATCCAGCCGTCCACAATCTTCACCAGATCACTGACAGGGCGGCATCCAGCGGCTGAAGCCAAATCAGGGCGGGGCCCGAGGGCGGATCCGATGGTACCCCTACCGCCAAAGGCGCCCAACACGATCTGGCCCAACATGACACACATTTAATGCGATGTGGGCTGATCCGACCAGCATTAAATGCAAAGTGGGCTGGAGTGGACCGCATTTATTACATTGTCGGCTGATGATGACTTCCCTATCAAGTCACGGGACCCACACCAAAATATCATCCAAAATATCACCCAAACGTCTATAAATAGACCCTCATTTCACATACAAGGTACGCACAATCCATACTTGAGAGCCGTTACTCTGCCTCTCTTCTTCCTCTCCCTCCTTTGTTCCAGTTCACTCACTGACTTAGGCATCAGAGAGCCTTGCGCCGCCCAGGCCAGGGTCCTCTGACCGTTTGCTCTTCCCTTTCAGGCTTTCAGGCGACACGTCATCTTCTTCACTTTGGATAAGTCCTCTAAGGCACCCCCGATTATTGTGGGTCATTATTTTTCTGCACCTACAGTTGGCGCCGTCTGTGGGAAAGTAATATCCCAACCTCCCAACCTTCTCGATCATTCCAGAAACCATGCCTCCGAAAGCTAAAAAGGGGGGAGAATCCTCGAGAGCAATGCTCGAGCAGCCGGGCCCGTCGACGGACGTCCCTCCTCAAGGGCGGTCCAGAACGGTGCACGGCACATCTGCAGGCGAGGGCCGCCTAGGCTCACAACTCTATGTCGAGATCCCCTTCCAAGGACTCGAGGCCTCGCTCTCAGCAGAGGAGGTCACGCCACCCCGACGCGACGAACGCCAGCAAGAGCGTCCTCGCAAAGATAAAGCCTTGGCGGTAGAGGAAGCACGCCATGCACGGCCTCCTGCCGCCGGAGGAGATGTCGCAGCTCAAAATGCTCTCCTCCAGAAGCAGGATCAGTTGATTCGTGAGCTCCAGCAGCAGTTGAGAGCGGTGCAAACTGCCTCGTTAAGGCAGGTCTCTGAGCCTCAGGGCAAGAAAAGGGACGCCCCGAGCAGGGCAGCCCAGCCCCCTCATGAGGATCTGAGAAACCTTTTGGACCACAAGCGTAGCCAGATCCACAATCAGGGCTCGAGCAACAACCGAAGTCATCACAGTCGCGGTGGCCGGGCTCATAGCCATTGCGGCCCAGGTCACTCCAAGCGAAAGCCAAGAGAGCGGACGCCAGAGAAGGATGACGAGCAGGAGCGGTTCGATAAACGCGTTAGGTTAGCTCTTCAGCGCAACCTGGATATCCGGGACTAGAAACAAATCTGTGGCCACACCGATCTGGGGGCCTCACCCTTCACGCGAGACATCGAGCGGACTCCCTTGCCCAAGAAGTTCTCTGTCCCGCGGTTCGTCCCCTACGACGGACTATCCGACCCGTCCGCTCACCTCCATCACTTCTCCCAAAAGATGTCCATCTGGGGGAACAAGGGTCACCTCAACTGCAAGATCTTCTCCTCCAGTTTGGGCGACCTTCCTCTGAAGTGGTTCTGCGCTCTCCTAGAGAAGTCAGTTTCGAGTTGGAAGGAGCTCCAGCTCTCCTTTCTGAAAAAGTTCCAAGCTTACAGTGTCGTCCCCAAGACGGAGGGGGACATTCTCGCCCTGAAGATGAAGCAGGGCGAGAGCCTCGCCAGGTTCGCCCAACGATTCTGGGCGGTTTACAGTCAGGTCGAAGGCACAAGGGAGGAAATAGCAATCTTCGCCTTCCAACATGCCCTGATCCCCAGCCACGACCTCCGGAAGGACTTGGTTGGAGATCCTCCCGAGTCCATGCCGGCCTTAATGTCCCGGATAAAGCGCTTTGTCGCCCGGGAGGAAGACGAGCTCCGGGCCCGGGAGGAGGACGAAGATCAGGAACCCGGGGGGAAGAGCAGCCAGCCCCGGCAGAGGGGCAGGAGGCCCTTCCAGAAGAAAGAGCCTAAGCATGCCTGGGTCGCCAATTCGGTAAGGCCTGCGTCGTCCAGATTTGGGGGCACCAGGAGGCCCAGACCTCCCACCGACGCCTATCAGGGCGTCAATGTCGTCTTCAAGGAGCCGATGCACCAGATCATGAACAAAATAAAGACCAAGCCATTCTTCAGGTGGCCTCCGCCCTTGAAGAGTGAGCCCCCCACCGGTAGCCGAAGCAAGCTCTACTGTGCCTACCACAAGGGAAAAGGGCACAAGACTGAGGAATGCAGGGTCCTAAAGTGGCACCTAGAGAAGCTCGCTAGCGAACGCCACATTCCAGAGTTCGTCAAGGCAGAGGATGCCGGCGGCAGCGAGAGCCGAGTTCACCAGAGCGCGGCTCGGGATCCAGACAGCGAGGATTCTGAAAAGATCATTAACGTGATCCACCTGGCGCCCTCAGCCCCCTCCCCCTCATCTCGCGGAAGCTCGCAGGCCCGTGCCGAGGCCAGGCGGGCCTCGCACGGGAAATAGGTGATGAAAGCCGAACTCGGGCCGGCGCCCAAAAAAGCTCGCCGCGACCAACCTGCAATCTCGTTCTCGGACGGAGATCTGGAGGGAATCCAGCTTCCCCACAATGATCCCCTGCTCCTCACGATGAAGCTGAGAGACTTTACCGTGAAGAAGATCCTCGTCGACTCCGGCAGCTCTTCCGAGGTCCTTTACTATGATTGCTTTAAGAAGATGAGACTCCTAGAAGCCGAGCTGAAGGAGGTCCGCACGCCCCTTATTGGGTTCTCCGCCAGGCCGGTCTATCCCAAGGGAAAAATCACTCTGGAGACCCGCGTGGGCGGGGCCTCTGCGATGGCCGACTTTCTGGTGGTGGACGCCCCTTCTCCCTACAATGTTATCTTGGGCAGAGCGTGGCTCCACAAAATGGAGGCGGTGCCCTCCTCCTTCCACCAAAAGCTGAAATTCGTCCGTGTAGGAAAGGACGGTAAAATGGAAGTGGTCACGGTAGAAGGAGACCAGCAGATGGCCAAGCAGTGTATGCTAGCCATGGTCCCTACAGAAAAGGTACCAGAGCGCGTCAACATCACCGAGTTCAAGAAAGGGCTGGACGAAATCGGCCGAGATCCCGAGAAGAAAAGTATTGAGGAACTGGCCGAGGTTTGCTCGACTCGGCGGACCCCGACAGGTTCTTCCTGATCGGCACTCAACTGCCAGACGAAGAGAGAGCCGAACTATCAAGGTTCCTGATGCAGAACGTTGATATCTTCGCTTGGAGCCCCAGCGAAATGCCTGGGGTCGACCCGAAGGTCATGTGCCACAAGCTGAATGTGGACCCCAGCCACAAGCCAGTAGTGCAAAGAGCCCGAAGGACAGGGCTGCAGCAGACAGATGCGGTCGTCGAAGAGGTCGATAAACTGCTGGAGGCAAGTGCCATCCGGGAAGTCCAGTACCCGGTCTGGCTGGCTAATACGGTGGTGGTTAAAAAGAAAACGGACAAATGGAGGGTGTGCGTAGACTTCATCGATCTCAATAGGGCCTGCCCTAAAGACAGTTTCCCCCTTCCAAAGATTGATCAGATGATCGACGCCACCGCTGGCCATGATCGAATGAGCTTCCTCGACGCCTATAGAAGCTACCATCAGATTCCGCTGTATGAGCCAGACGAGGAGAAAACATCATTCATAACCCCCCGCGGCACTTATTGCTACAAGGTAATGCCCTTCGGGCTAAAGAACGCGGGGGCAACATATCAGCGCCTCGTGACAAAGATGTTCCAGGCTCAGCTCGGCAGAACGGTGGAGGTATACATCGACGACATGGTCGTCAAGTCCAAGCTCTCCAGCGGCCACCTGGCGGATCTTGGCCAAGTCTTCAGCATCCTTCGCGTGTTCAAGCTCAGGCTCAACGCTTCCAAGTGCGCCTTCGGCGTAGCCTCTGGCAAGTTCCTCGGAAGCCTGGTAACGCGGAGGGGAATAGAAGCTAATCCAGACCAGATCACCGCGATCCAGGGCATCCTGAGCCCCTCAACCACAAAAGAGGTCCAGAAGCTCACAGGAATGGCTGCAGCACTCAATCGCTTCATTAGCCGATCTTCAGATAAGTGCAGACCTTTCTTTCAGCTTCTGAGAAAAAATTTAAAATTCCAGTGGACTCCTGAGTGCGACCAAGCATACTCTCTACCCCAACTCAGGGAGAGATTTTGTATTTGTATCCTGCGGTCTCGGATCATGCAGTGAGCTCCGTCCTCATCAGGGAGGACGAGGAAATCCAAAAACCAATTTATTACACGAGCAAGACCCTGCTTGACGCCGAGACCAGATACCTTCTGTTGGAGAAGCTCGCGTTGGCTCTGGTCAGTGCCTCGCGCAAGCTCTCCCATTATTTCCAATCCCACACCATTGTGTTTATCACGGAGCACCCACTCCGTTCCATATTCAAAAAAGCTGACTTTTCAGGGCGAATCTCAAAGTGGGCAGTTGAACTAGGGCAATATGATATACAGTACCATCCCCGGACTGCAATCAAAGCCCAGGTTCTGGCAGACTTCATCGTGGAATTCGTCTCGCCGAACTCAGCTCTGACCCAACTCGGCACGGAACTGGGGGGCATAGGGCATGAGCCCGAAGTAACCAAGGTCGAGCAATCTCCCGCCTCGGCATGGAAGATCTTTGTCGACGGTTCGTCCACCTCCAAGAGAGCTGGCGCCGGCATAGTCCTCCAATCGCCAGAAGGACTGGTCGTAGAACAGGCTTTCACCTTGGACTTCAAAGCAACAAATAATGAGGCAGAGTATGAAGCACTGATAGCAGGGTTGAACAGCGCCCAAATCCTCGGAGCCCAGCACCTGGTGATCTTCAGCGATTCACAACTGGTAACCAGCCAGCTCACTGGAGACTACCAGGCCAGGGACGACAGGATGGCGGCCTACTTAGTCCTCGCAAAAAAAACTGCTGTCTCATTTCCAGAAAGCCGAGGTCAGGCAGATCTCCCGAGACACCAACACGCACGCTGATGCGCTTGCAAACCTGGCCTCCGCTGTCGAAGCAGGAAAGAAAAGGACTGTCGAGGTCGGGTCGATAGCAAGATCAAGCCTAGAACTCCACTCACCTCGGCTAGTTCTCTGTGCTGATCTCGGCCCGAGCTGGATGGATCCAATCATCACTTACTTAAAGGACGACCAGCTCCCCGAGGACAAGACTGAAGCCCACCGAGTTAGACTCAAGGCAGCTCGATTCTGGCTATCTCCCGAAGGCAAACTCTACAGAAAATCCTTCACAGGTCCATACCTCCAATGCGTCCATCCGAGCAAGGTGGACAACTTCCTGTACGAGATCCACGAAGGAATCTGTGGCAGTCACATAGGAGGTCGATCACTGGCCTACAGGGTTATAAGCCAAGGTTACTGGTGGCCCTACATGCAGAAGGACGTACATGTGTACGCTAGGAAATGCGAGAAGTGCCAGAAGTTCTCCCACTCTCTCCATCAGCCAGCGCAAGATTTGAGTCCCCTCTCTAGTCCGTGGCCCTTCGCCCAATGGGGCCTGGACATTGTGGAGCCTCTCCACCGAGCTCCTGGGAACAAGAGGTGGCTGATAGTCGCTACGGATTACTTCACAAAGTGGATAGAAGCTGAACCATTGTCCTCCATCACGGACAGGGACTCCCGGAACTTCGTCTGGAAGAACATCCTAACAAAGTTCGGCATCCCCAGGACCCTGATTTCGGACAACGGGACTCAGGTCGACTCCAAATCCTTCAAGGACTTCTGCCAGGAACATGGCATCAGAAACCATTACTCCACTCCGGCGTATCCACAGAGCAACGGCCAGGCCGAAATCTCTAACAAAGTGATCCTAGACGGACTGAAGAAGCGATTGGACAAGGTAAAGGGGAGATGGGTAGAGGAGCTTCCGAGCGTGCTATGGGCATACAGAACAACTCCAAGGAGGTCCACTTCGGCGACACCTTTCTCTCTGGCCTATGGGATGGAGGCGGTCATTCCCTTAGAAATTGGCCTCCCCACCCTGAGAACAGAGCTGGTCAACCAAGGCCGAAATGAGACAAACCTGGTAATGGAGCTGGACCTGGCGGACGAGCGCCGAGAAGCAGCGGCCCTACGACTGACTGACTATCAGCAGCGGCTGGCCAGAGCATACAATGAAAAAGTCAGAGAAAGAAGCTTCTCCGTGGGAGAACTGGTTCTAAAAAAGACCCTGCCAGCTGACAAAGATCCAAATGAAGGAAAGCTGGCCCCGAACTGGCACGGCCCATTCAGGATAGTCTCGCTGGCAGGAAGATCATCCTACAAGCTCGAGGATTTAGAAGGCAAGCCACTACCGAGGCCTTGGAATGCATCCCACTTAAAGAAATTCTATTTCTAAAAGTGTAACGAATCTCAGAATCAATGAAAGCAGCTTGTGCACTATCATCAATCTGCGTCATTTCTCTTTGACTGACTTCGGCAGCTCTAGGTCTCACGCCCTGGAAAAGGCTTCGAGTTCAAACACTTAGTCGTTTCCTAAAAGTTTGGGTCTCACGCCCTGGAAAAGGCTTCGAGTTCAAACACTCAGTCGTTTCCTAAAAGTTTGGGTCTCACGCCCTGGAAAAGGCTTCGAGTTCAAATACTCAGTCGTTTCCTAAAAGTTTGGGTCTCACGCCCTGGAAAAGGCTTCGAGTTTAAACACTCAGTCGTTTCCTAAAAGTTTGGGTCTCATGCCCTGGAAAAGGCTTCGAGTTCAAACACTCAGTCATTTCCTAAAAGTTTGGGTCCTTACCCTGGAAACGGCTTCGAGTTCGGACACTCAGTCGTTTCCTAAAAATCAGGGTTCATACACCCCTCAAGACCGTTGCCGAACTCAAGCTCGCACAACCGAAATCACTGGGATTCTGGGTTCACCTCGGCACAAGGCAGTTCGTCTCGGCCATTGCTAGCCCATCTCGGCACAAGGCAGTTCGTCTCGGCCATTGCTAGCCCGTTTCGGCCAAGGTCATTTTTACAAAAGGAAAAGAGCAGTGCAAGCACTGAAGTGCAAAAAAGTAGCACAGTGATGCAGACATTGCAATTATGTATTCAAAAAAGAAAGCATTATACACAGATTGTATGATCGCAAAATTTGCTCTTTTTATTCATTCGCTGTAATTACTTCATTACAAAGGTTACAGAAAAGAAAATAAAGTACAGAAAGGAGGCTCGCAGTCCTCTGAAAATAGAAAAAGAATTAAAAGACTGGGTGGCTCTGATCGTCACCGACTCTTCAATCCAGTCTCCAGCGCAGCTCTTCGACGCCCATTGGATCACATGCTTGAAGACTCCGATCCTCGCTGGTCCGCTGTTTGGAGGCTTTGACTCTGAATTCCACTGAGCTCTACAATACCCTTTGGTTGGTCAGACCAAAGCGTACGAGAGCCCCCTTCAACTCGGAGGCCCTGGACCTCGCTGGGCTCTTCAACACCCTATGGTTAGTGAGACCAAAATTTGAAGAGCCCCTCGGTCCAACGGTGCCTCGATCCTGCTCTCCCGCTCGGAGGTCTTGATGTCCCACAACCGGATCTGCACTACGATTCCGCGCACAGAGTCCCGCCGGATCGAAACAAGACCCTCGAAGGTCGGGAGCGCCGCCAACTTCCGACTCCAAAGAATAATCACCTCCCAGCCGCATAGGCAGGAGTTGATCTCTTCTCGGCCGCGTCGACGGAAGTTGGCCGTGGACACGCGTTCAGAGAGCGCGTAGTCCACGAGGACCATTTTCAGAGAGCGCGCAGACTACGACAGACTTCCCCCCTCGGAGAAAGCCATCTTCTGGCGCAGGGGTTCCCCCCGGGTCGAATGTTCCTAAAAATCTACCGGACATGGCTGCCAAGGTGATGAACATAAGAGGACAGGCTCCTACGTCTATGTGAATTAAGCTATCCTAATTCCTTTTTCCCCTCCCATGGCGAGCCTGCTGCCTCCATTTATAGGGAGAAGAAGGACCCGGTCTCCAAGGGGAGTTATGAGGCGAAGTCCCCCACGCGTTACGTGAGGAGCACGGCTTCCTGCATAACGACCAGCGATCCCGATGGCGCCACGTGGAGCCATTCACCCATTTCCCTCATCGGTCGTATCGCCACACTTACTGTTATTTATGGTCTCCAGAATACGGAGAATCGGCACGGATAACTATGAAGATCGTTCGTTTCTCTCTAACTCGAGAGTCGCGCATCACATGAGAAATATTCGGCCAAATTCAATACCAGAAAATAAAGAGAAGGAGAAAGAATGCGAGAAGTAAAGAAGTTCTGTCTCCATTGAAAGCAAAGGATGTTACAGGGCTGGAAGCAATACACATAAAAGGTAGAAAGAAGAAGTTACAAAAGGCAAAAGCGGGAAAGGCGAAACTACTGCGGCTTCGGCGACTCCACCAGGTCGATCACCGTCTCTAATGAGCCAGCAGTACCGGCCGCGACCGCAGCTTTACCTGACGCCCCACCAGTAGCAGGGGCAGGAGAGGCCTCGCCCTGGGGCACGGCCGCGGCATCGCTGGAAGCCGGGGCAGCTGGCGTAGCATCCGAGGCAGGGTCAGCTGCGGGAGCGTCGACCAGGGCGCTCTCGCCCAGAGCAGCAGAGCTCGGCTCAGGGACTGGGTCCGAGTACTTCGGTAGGTCCCGATAGACCGGGTGGTCTTCGGAAACCCCCGCACGCCTCAGTGCGGCCAAGCACCCTTCCTCGAACAAGATGGAGGTAATTTCCTCCACCTGCCTCTCGTACTCCTCAGTGGCCTGGTCCACTCCCCTCTGGAAAGAGGATTGCGCCTCGGACAGCAGGGAAGCCTTCTCTTTCTTCAGCTCGGCGTTCCCCGATTTCAGCCTCTCAATCTCGGCACGACCAGCCAGCACCTCGCCACGCAGTTTCGTCACCTCAGCCGCCGATTCAGACCGCGATTTGATCAATTCCGACTCCAGGTCGGCAACCCTCTTGGTCCTCGTCCAGATATCGCCTTTCAGCTGATTAGTCTGCGACGTGAGGTCAGTAACACTGACCAAGGTTGCCTCCAGCTGTGTGGCCGTCTCGGCGCTGCTCTTCCTTAGCTCTTCCAGTTCTTTCTTCAACCTCTCCCTCTCAGACTCCAGCTGGGTGACCTTGGCGACATTCCGATCACTCCTTTCCATTACTGACAAGAGCCTCTGCACATTCTGCGAAAGGGAAGGATGGATCAAATAACAGCAGCCAAATTAAAGCACTTAAAGAAGAGCGTAGAAGATACTTACCAAAAGATTAGCCTGGATCGCCGAGACCATCAGGCTATCAACGTCGTACCGCGCATGCATTTCCATGTCACGCGGCAGGGCGCAAGCTTTTGCGAGGGCCCCAATGACATCACTATTCCCCATCAGCCGGTCCTCGACGTTTAGGGGCTTCCCGGGCTGCGTCTCCATCTTAGGCCGCCATACCGCCGGGGCAGTACGAGGTCCGGAAGCCGATCCGGACCCTTGCCCCGCCAAGACAGTGAGCTCGCGGGCCGCCCCGCTAGCCGCCTTGCTGACTGACGCACTCTTTTCAGCCAGAGCCTTACCTCCAGGGGCTCGCATAGGGGTCTTGCCCTTAGGAGGCTGTTCAGCCCCCGAGTCCTTCTCACCCACCTTGGATCTCTTCCGGGGTGGGGACCCCTCCCGCGGGCGATCCGGCGAGCGCCGCCGCGTTCCCTCGCCCGGTTTAAGGGCAGGAGTGGAAGTGGCGCCAGCGCCCCCCGAGCCCGAAGCCAGGCGGGTGCCGGCGGACGAGGGTGTTGAGGAAGAAGATCTCTGCCTAAACTTGGCGGCCAGATCTTTGGTACCAGGCACTTTTGAGCTTCCCTCCGTTCCTCGATCCCGGTCAGATGAATAGGCATCTACTATTTCCCTCAAGTTCGGCGACCTCGAGCTGGAAGACGTGGATGCCTCAGCGCCAGACGCAGTTCGGCCCGCGGCAATAGGGACCCCGGTAGGCACCGCCAAGGTGACACGTGGGCAATCAGGGTGCAGCTCGTCCTCAGAAGCTGTTCCCATCCTCCTGTAATGGCCGCGGTACCTCGGCGTGTACCCTAACAGCTTCCAGGCCGATCTGGTCTCGTGCCCTTTATATCTCTCGACCTTCTTATGGTCGTCGACGTTCTTTTTCCAGCCCTCACTCACAGCCCGGCGTCGCCTAGCGTGCAGTTCTGCACACAAACGGCAAAGAATGTCAGCTCGGCGATACAATAGCAGAGTGAAATAAACAGGGAAAAGAAGCAGTATTTACTTGGGACGGCCCCGGGATGACGAGGGACCATCAGCCTCCTGCTCTCACCAGCGCCGAATTCCCAGTCCCCGGACACGCAGAAAAGGTCTTCCTCGGCGTTCTTACTGGAATCTTCCAGGGCCAGGACGAAGCCTATTCGACACTGCTTCACTCGAAGGTAGTAATTACCTTCCCTGGCCTTGCAAATGTCATATACATCCTCGATGTCATGAACACCCAGGTCAGTCCCCAGGATCTCGTTCAGTTTCGCCGTGCCCATGATGACTTTGAAGCCATTGGGCATCAACTAGCACGGGGTAATCGACCACATGCTAAGGCAGGCCCTAAGGAGGGGGTGCAGAGGAAACCTGACCCCGCCTTCGATCACAGAGATCAAAGGAAACGGCATCCAGCCGCAGGACCAACCGCCCGTGGCATAGTCAGAAGGGTCCGCCGGCCTAAGGCGAACCCCCTCTGGGATGTTGTAAGCCGCCCTACACCTAGTCATGCCCTCTTCTGTATCTAATCGAAATCTAGGGGTCCCCATGACTGAAAGAAGGAGGCGGCAGAAATTCACCCTAGAGGTAAGGAAGCCCTAAAAACCAGACAGGGGCACGAAATTACTTACAGAAACAGAGGGGCGAGTCAAGAACGAATCTGGGCGCGTCCTGCGGGCGTCCTCAACAGAGAAATCTCGAAAAACAGAAGTGGAAATCGGAAGCAGGGACGAAGGAAATCAGAAAGAAGAGAGAAGGAAGGCGACCCTATTAATGGAGAGGGAGCCCTCTTTGGGTGCCACTTTCGAATTTGAAGAGATGGATTTCGTAATCCGAGCCCGTTCCATCAATAAGACAACGCAATCAGTGCGAGGGCTACACGTGTGGCCGCCGGTTCGCTTCCCAAAACGGGCAGGACAGAGCATTGATTACCTCAGGGAGGTTGAGGCAACACCAGGCAATGATCACCGCTTTACCGGGCAGGTTCTCTAGCTTTCGACCACTAAAGGCTAGGACGCTTGAGAGGTCAAAAGCTAGGGGGCAATTGTGTGGGGAGATTCCCAAAGCTCCAGGATTACGCTGATCACAGCCATCAAATGGGGTTAAGCATCCTCACGTGACTCACGTGCCGTCCGCATGCTAACCACGTGGCCTCGGACTCACCGCGGCTACCAGGATAGAAGCCTCAGCCGAAGTCAGGCGGGTCTCGGCCGATAGTGCCGAGCTCGGCTACCCAGATGCCCGCCTTAGCTGGGAAGTCCACTTCGGCGGGAGATGCCGGGACGGAAGCTGAAGCAAAACGACAATCTCCACTCGCGCCCATCGCCCCCCATGCCATCAGACACGTGGGGATGTAGGGGCGCTGGCCAATGAGACAGATGCGACATCCAGCCGTCCACAATCTTCACCAGATCACTGACAGGGCGGCATCCGGGCGGGGCCCGAGGGCGGATCCGATGGTACCCCTACCGCCAAAGGCGCCCAACACGATCTGGCCCAACATGACACACATTTAATGCGATGTGGGCTGATCCGACCAGCATTAAATGTAAAGTGGGCTGGAGTGGACCGCATTTATTACATTGTGGGCTGATGATGACTTCCCTATCAAGTCACGGGACCCACACCAAAATATCATCCAAAATATCACCCAAACGTCTATAAATAGACCCTCATTTCACATACAAGGTACGCACAATCCATACTTGAGAGCCGTTACTCTGCCTCTCTTCTTCCTCTCCCTCCTTTGTTCCAGTTCACTCACTGACTTAGGCATCGGAGAGCCTTGCGCCGCCCAGGCCAGGGTCCTCTGACCGTTTGCTCTTCCCTTTCAGGCTTTCAGGCGGCACGTCATCTTCTTCACTTTGGATAAGTCCTCTAAGGCACCCCCGATTATTGTGGGTCATTATTTTTCTGCACCTACAGCATAGACCTTAGTGCTACTTCAATAAAGTCCCATCTGACACTATCATAAGCCTTAGCCTGATCCAATTTAATACACATGCGTGATCTTCCAGCATTAATATGAAATTTATGCAGCAGATCCTGGGCTAGAAGAAGGTTATCAACAATACTTTTACCAGGAATAAATGCAAATTGCGTTGGCCCCACCGGCCTGCCAATAATAGGGTTTAGACGATTCACCAAGATACAACTAATAATCTTATATAATTCATTGGTGAGAGATATGATATTGGTCTAAACTTGTCAGGCGAATTGCATTCTCCCCCTTTGGAACCAAGACTATAAACGTTGCCTTCAACTAGGATAACAAAGAACCTGAACGAAAGAAATCTTGGATTGCCATACACACATCTGCACCAATAATAGGCCAACACACTTTATAGAAGTGTGCATTAAATTCATCCGGGCTAGGGGCTTTATGAGGATTAACATAGCTCACTGAATTTTTAATTTCAGCAATAGACACAGGTTTAAGCAGGGACTCAGCTTCTTCTGTCGACACCTTTCCAGTTGGTTCCACGTGAGTTAAATCATTATTTATATGCTCAAGATTTAGGCTCAAAATATTCTAAAAGTGAGAGACAAAAACTTGAGCAATAGCATTAGGATCAACGAAAGTGGTACCCTCAGCATTAGTGATCTGTGTTAGAAACGCCTGGTTTGAAAATCTCCGGGTTCGAAACTTGCCTAAAGGAAGCTCACAGTAAGCAATGACCAACCATTAGAAGATCCCTTGCTTCCATATGGTTTTAGCATTGAAAAGCATAAACCGAGATCGATTTAAAGATCCCGTCCAAAGAAATCCCTCGTCCTCTCAAGCAACAAAAAAAAAATAGAGAGAAGGAGATAAACAGAGTTTCCAAATGAGACTGAAGATCATCAAGCCATAAATCCTTGAAAAGGAAATACTAAGGGTTCTGAGAAAAGGGATAAAAAATGATAGAAGCTAGCATGTAGAGAACTCATAAATACCTATAAGAAAATAAGAAGAAATCATGAAGTACAGATCGAATGCTTACTAGCCATTGCTCAGACTTGGAAAAGAGAGACCTCAAAGAAGAAACTCGAAGAAGATGAAGAGTACTCTGAGATTCACCGGAAGTCACCTCGGGTGCAACAGCTCTGAGATTTCAAGAATTTGAAACGGTGAAATGAGGATAAAGGACATAAAACCCTTTTATAGGCTTTCCGTACTCCTCGGTTCTCGAGAATGGCATGCTAATTATTACGCTAGTGCCCACCGGCCATTATGAAAACGGTTCAGCGCCCATCGGCCACTACAGAAAAAGATCAGCCAATGGCTAGTCAGCACTCCATTCAAGGAGGGTGACGTTTGGACTTCTAGCCGTCTTTTGGTGGTTCCGCAAAAATTCAAGAATAACGTCATCTCGAATAGACTGGTCATATATCCAATTCAGAGTCCATTTGCCTATTAAACTCATCAAAGGAAAATTCTAATGGCACATAATTTTTTTCTTTTCTCACATAATTTCTCTCCACACACATTACTAAAATTTAAAAATTAAAATAGTTTTTTCCACACATCAAAAGTTCCTAAAGTACCCATACCTCAATTTCCCTCTTTCTTCTTCCCACACACATCTCCATCCATTTCTTCCCACACACAAATCAGACATAAGACTCCACCGACGGGATCCTTGCTTTTCCGGCGATTCTCCGGCGTGCCTCCGGCGTTCCTATTCCTCTACACATTCTCCTATTCCAAAGGTAAATGGATCCTTCCAACATTACCATTTATTCTTCTTCCATATATTCTTCACCATTTTTTATATCTTAGATTACCTTTTTTTTCATGAAAACTTGTTATTAGGATAGATTCTCATTCAATTTAAGTTTTGACAAACAATGTTACTTTTTTTTAATGCTTTTGGGTTGCATTTGATCCCTCATCGTCTCGGTTTTAGGTTCAGAAATCGCTACTGTTCGGTCTCTGGTTGACCGAACGGACTGTAAATGTTCAGACACTAATGTCTGAACAAATTGGTTATGTTCGGACACTAATGTCCGAACAAGGCAATTTTGTTCGGAAACAAAGTTCCGAACAAAAGGGTTATGTTCGGACACTCAGGTCTGTACATACAGAGATCCAATCAAATAAAAATTTTATTTTCGTATTTTGAGAAATGGACCGGCCAAGCTCTTCTAGGGTGCGACCTACCGCCTCAAATAGGAAGCGACGTCAGTTAGTAGAAGAGGTTGTAGAAGAACCAGAGGTATCTGAAGAGGAGGTTGAAGAACAACAAGAGATGAAAGATCAACCAGCTCCGGGGCCAGAAGATAGGTCATTATTGACCAGCTTTGATACACATATAGCTGGGTTCATTTGGATTCAACAGGTGTGTTTCACTTGTTTCATATGAAAGTTTTATTTATTTGTTAATTCATTTAATAATGTATTAATGGTTGAATGCAGGACCGAGGACCACTGAAATGTCTAAGTCATGGCCAGAAAGTGTCATTGTGGCAACTGAATGAGTCTGACAGGTTTAGAGATTTAGTCTCGAGGTCCAGATTGGCTTCTTTAGCGCACTACAAGAACCTGCACTTTTGGCGACGATTTTTTTCGTCGCAAAATGTCAACTTTTCGTCGGGAAAACCTATCACCGACGAAAATATTTTCGTTGGTCATTCGTCGGCAAAACTCCATCAGTAAAACATTTTACCGACGAAAATTATTTTCGTAGGTCAAAATTTCATCTTTACCTACGTTTTTTTGACCTGTACCGACCAAATTTTTCGTCGGCCAAATGGTTTTTCTTTTCTTAATTATTTGTTTTTACTTTTGCCGACCAAATATTTCGTCGGCAAAGACCCTCCATTTTATTTTTTTATTTTCATTTTAATTTTTCCCGATGCAATGTTTCGTCGGAAAATGTCATTTTCTTTTTTATTTTTAATTTATATTTTGCCGACGAAAATGTTCGTCAGCAAAGGTCATTTTCTTTTTTTAATTTTTCTTTTACATTTTGCCGACGAATTGTTCGTCAGCAAAGGTTATTTTCGATTTTTACTTAACATTTTTCCGACGAAAGTTTTCGTCGGAAAATGTTATTTTATTTATTTTTATTTTTATTTTACATTGTGCCGACGAAAATTTTCGTCGGGAAATGTCATTTTAATTTTTTTAAAATTTTATTTTACGTTTTGCCGACGAACATTTTCGTCGGCAAATATAATTTTTTTTTTAGTTTTTAATTTACATTTGCCGACGAAAATATTCGTCGGGAAAGGGCTTTAATTTTTTTAAATTTAATTTTTTATATTTTACCGACGATAATTTGCGTCGGGAAAGCTCGTTTATTTATTTTTCTATTTTTTAGTTTCACATTTTGCCGACGTATAATTTTCGTCGGCAAAACCCATTTATTTTATTTTTTTAATTATTTTTAACTTTTGCCGACGACTAATTTCGTCGGCAAAAGTCTTGTCATTTATATTTTAAATTTAATTTTCACTTTCGCTGACGAAAATTTTCCATATTTTCGTCGGCAAAGGTGTTTTTTTTTTTAAAACCTATTTATTTTTTCATTATAATTTCCTATAAACCTGTTTATACACCTGTTCATATACCTATATTCAAGATAAAAATGCAATGACAAAACAGTTACTAAGTAAACAAACAACCATCTACATTTTTCATTAAATGATTTGTCTCATTAAACTAATATTACAATCAATAACGATACAGTCTGATATAAATGTCCAATATATATACAAATAAAATGAAAAAAAGTCCAACACCCCACAAGTCTGCAACCGACCCCAAAACTCCAACATTTCGAAAAGCGTCCATCAATCTGCAATGAAAAAAAACAACATTAAAATCTTTTCAATTAATTAAATTATAAATAAAGCATAAACATGTATATATAAAACTTTGTTAACCAAAAGTTCAAATCACTGAATCACATATCTCTCAATGCTTACACTATGAACTTTCCAAAGACAGTAGTACTGATAAGATATTTGTAAAAGGCTTCCAACTGCTGTACACCCTTTTACTCTCTGACCTGCATCTCCATTTATGGTCCCAATGAAGTGTAGCACGAACAAATTTAATGCTTTTCACCTTATAATTTGTAGGAAGTATGCTAAAACTTCTTAACTCCTTCAAGTCAAGCCATGTACAGAAGCGGTCAATACTCAAGACAATTAATGAGTTCATTAAGAAGCCTATGTCAAACATGCCCTAAAAGGCAATTTCTATGCAGTTGTATTTGTCACACCATAAAGCCATTGCCACCTATGTTGTTCCCATCATAGCTGGGCTTATGCCATCACCAGGAAGCCAACGCAAAAGTGATAAAGCTGGCAGCAGACACATAACTAAGAAACAACCAAATAACAGTGTATCTTCTATCCACTTTCCAGATGACAGACAATAAGTTTTTCTTATAGTAACAAAGTCTGTCCATTAAAAAAAAAAATGAACCAACCAAAGGCTTCTCATGTTTAGAAAAAAAGGGCACTAAACCCGCTTCTGCAACTCGCAATTGGACAATTTGGCTAATCTCTTTCTAGATGACTTGGGCATGCCTGGTCAAATGGTACCCATATTAGTCATATACCCCTTTAAAGTGATAGACGATTGCTACATAGACTGCTTCTTCAGGCATTGCTGATGCATCCATGCTCAGTGGGCTAGGAGCAATCCAGGATCGATAGGCCCCAGCCAGGCCCAGCTGGCTCACATCAGACAGCACTAGGCCTACTCAGCAATGCCAGGTACAGCCAGACCCAAGCCACAGCAGCCATGCTCAGCCGAACCCTGCAGGCCCTCTGCAGGGCTGATACACACTGCCAGGTCACTGCTGGGGGTGGGGGGGGGGGGGGGGGGGGGGGGGGTAGTTGACAAAAGTGGGGTCCTTCTAGACCCACAGCATAGGGTCCACCTTATTAACATATGATGTGATTTTTAAGCGACTGTAATTTCAACCATTTGCTATTGTTCGAATCAAGTCTCTGAAATCATAACTTTTTCCACTTCAATTAATCAAACACCAAAAAATAAACGAATTCACGGCATGCCAACATGTAAAAAAAAAAGTAAAAAAACTCTTCATGATTAAGTCACATAGAATCATCATTATGAACATATATTCACAAGCCGTAAGTGTGCAGGAATGCGTAGTGCAAGTCAAAAAACTCTTGGTTATAAAGGGAGGTCACTAGATAATAAGATATCAGGCAAATACAAGGATATCCAACATTCATTTCATGGAAAGAAAAATGTAAGCTTACCTTAACTGACAAAACCATAAGCAAGATCAGAAGGAAACAAAGATGTTGAGTGAAGATCAAGCTGAAATCACAAAAACGAAAGCAGCATAAAGCCATTGCCTCCTCAGCAAAAAGATATTCAAGTGCCACTATAATTAAATATCAGTCATCCCAAGCATCCAATTTTGACCAAAAAAAAAAAAATAAACTACTCCAATACAAGGGAAAGAGGGATGCAAGAGAAGCAAAGGAAAGCATAAAGTCAATGCAGTTTTATGGAGTAAAGCGAACATAATGCATGACCAGCAACTATCATAGCATCTGAAACCCATGATCAGATTAAGAGATAACTACGATGAATCAACACTTAAACGGGCCACATAAGGAAATGACATTACTAAAGGAATCACAAATACAGTCACGAGTATTTGTTTTACCTATGGGCCTAAGTGAGCGCCCCCACCACCCAGCGTCGCATCATGATCTGCAATAGCTATGCTATCACCAGCCGAAGTTGTCCCTCTCGTGATATCCAATAAGCCGGTTGGATCCATCCCTGCTGCAGATACCAACCGTTGAACGAGGGCCTCAAGTGCTCCATACCTCTTGTCCTGCTCAGCCTGCCTCCTAGCCTGCTCAGCCTGCATCTCAGCATGCATCCTAGCCTGCTCAGCCTGCATCCTAGCCTGCTCAGCTACTTGCTCCCGCA
The DNA here is from genome assembly GCA_012931725.1 of Litsea cubeba. Taxonomy (NCBI): domain Eukaryota; kingdom Viridiplantae; phylum Streptophyta; class Magnoliopsida; order Laurales; family Lauraceae; genus Litsea; species Litsea cubeba. The sequence goes on from CM022946.1 coordinate 109,925,379, forward strand.
AGGCGATCAGCTCAGACTGCGATGCCCGAGACTGTGTGGAGGATGGAGAGGATCCCGTAAATATGCCATATCCTTTTAAGTATCCAGATCTCTTCCCAAGCACATCAACAGCAATCTCCTCCTCACTCATCGGAGTTGTGACAGAGGGCTGCGACTGCTCCTCAATCCTCTGCACCAAAGCATCCTGCCATTTAAATCAATAAGGGATTTAGAATGCTTATATGGCATTATTTGTCGATTATTATTTTATTTATTAGCCAACGTACATGTCTTTGCTGAGCCACCTCGTTTACCCACTCTTTGCTCTTTTCTCTGTAGTGGGTGTCGCGGAAGAACTGAGTAATTGGCGGCACTTGACCGGCATTCTTCGCCATCTGTTATTTGAAATAGCTTTGTTTAAGATATTAATCTAGCTATGTATTGATAAATTAATAAATTCAATGCAGTTTCGTCATATGAATATAATTAGTACCACCATAGACATCCTCGATGCAAATGACCTCGAGCCACTAGTATGATTATATGGCAACTTGGCTCGACTCTCTTTAGCCTTTGTAGACTTCGCCTACATAGAAAAAAAATAATACAATGGCAATCGTTTATAAAAACATTACCAATAGAATTACGATGGAATATAGTAAATTGAGTGTAGATAACATGCAATGGTACCTTCCAAGGCTGGTGATTCCCAGCATTGTGAGATCATAACTCGCCAATCATTTGCATCACAACCCGGGGCCGGGTGGTCCTGGGGTTGGGGAACCCCCTGCTCCATCAATCCGAGGTAGTGACTATGCAGCTCATATTTCTAACTTTTATACAAAGTACCACATTGGCGGTCAATGTCCGCCTTGATCTGCATGTCGCCCTCGTAGTCCCCGATATCAAAATATTGCTGCATTAGGGGAGAGCCATATAAAGATTAGTGATAACAAAATATAATCAGATATTGTAATGAGGATCACAACTAGTATAATGTGGATAGACATTTTCTTATTTCAGTTTACCTTAACTGCAGCAATAACGCCAAGCTTGATCCCACTATCAAGCTACTTCCAGCCATGGGACTTTACTGGGGCAACAGCTCTAATGGCTAACCCAAGATGGTTAACCAGTAAAGGGGCATGTCCCCCTTCTGGCCTATGGCTGGAAGTCGGGATCGGAACTGGGCTGCTATGACCCAGTTGTCTTCTAAGCTTCGATGCATTCTTCCCTCACGTGACACCCCTTACGGGGGTCGGTTGCAAAGTGGGAGGTCCTGATGCTGTTAAGATGACAACGGTAAATGAGTTAGTGAACACAAATCATTAAATTGAAGTGAATTCAAGATTTTAAAGGGTCATAATATGCTCACCTACGCTGCTACCAGCTGTCTGAGGACTCAGCGGCAACTGGGACGGCTGAGGAGGGGTCGGTAAGGTATGTGTGATGCGAGGCTGAGTCGGTAAGGGCTGTGTGGTCAGCGGCTGAGTCGGTATGGATCCTGTGGTCGGTATGGCCCCATGTGTGCTATCTGCACCAGCTGAACTGAGTGTAGCTGCAACAGTCCGAGCACGTTTGACCCTACTGTCCCGAGGCATAACTGCAACCTGGATTAAAGCAGAGTGACAAGGAACATAAATGATGGACCGCGCTCCCGGATGCCCGGGTTCCTACCGAGGTCGGCGGACGTGGGAGTCCGTTTGGTTCCGACCCTTTCGTAACCGGGGGGCAAAGGGGGCGTGCATCAACATTTCTTTTTTTTTTTTGTGGGTGTGCCAGATTTTCTATTTTTACTTGGAATTGCAAGTGGTGATCCGGAGATCAACCTTCGCAAGTAAAAAGGAAATCAACTTCTTTCAAGTTTTCCATTGCACATATATTTAAGAAAAGAGACATTTTTCTTAGTTTGCCGTGAAAGGCGATTTTTTTGGCATTTATAGCCGATTTTGGCGTTTATAGCCGATTTTTGGCGTTTATAGCCGATTTAGAATCCTTATCAACAATGAAAGACAAGAATTGTGATTTTTGTCTCTTTTAAAAAAATACAAACTACAATGAAAAGCAAGAAAAGGAGGATCTAACTTCTCAGGAGATTGTGGAGGACTCGTTTAGATTGACGGTCGCAAGCCATATGTGGGCTTCGCCGTCATCCATGCAGATGAGAACAGAGGATGCTATTGATTCGCTTGGCTTGGCTATAACCTCAGGTTTTTAGAGGACAAAGACCAAAAGGAGGTCCTATGTCCAATAAAAAGCCGAGTAGACGGGCCGAAAAGCCATATCTAAGCCATTGGAGGCAGGAGGAGAAGGCAAGGACCTTGGGGGGGGGGTACCCCCCAAGGGACTTTTGTCACCTTGTTGCGGTGGCCGGTGTAGAACTTCCGCAGAGTTTTCTCTCTTTTTCCTTTCTCTGGATTTCTGTGCTTCTGTCTGTGATTTTCGTTGTCTGTCTGCTGTCCTTTCTTCTTGGAGAGCTCTCCTATTTATAGGCTTTTAGGTAGCCTTTTAGGAGGGTTTATGGGCTTTTATTGTCATTAAGCCGCATAATGGGAGGAGTTACAAAATTGAATTGTTTATTTTGTAACTCCTTTTTCTTGGCTTCTGATTGGCCGGAGGAGATTGAGGGCATTTAATCGCCTTTAATCGCCATGATGGGAGGAGTTTCATGGTTAAATGCCATGAATCTCTTGACTTGTAACTCCCGAATGCTTGCTTCTGATTGGGCCGTCCAAAGAAATGGATTAATGACTGTAATAAAGCTAGTCAATTAATCGCATTAAGTGGTCGCCGAGCAGCTGAAGAGTCGCGGGCCGTGCCACGTCTTTTGGAATTCTTCTGTCGATGATCATCGATGGATCTTCATGTAGATCGACATCAGATGACCATGTAATTTCAGGTGCTTGTTGCCAACAGCGGGTCGGTGCCATCTGTCCTGTCGATTTCTCGATCGGTCGGGTAGAAAGCACACTTTTTTTTTGGTTGACCGGGTGGCGATCAATATTGTTTTCGATACTTTTGATGATTGACCCGTGTTTTGGACGGATGTCAGAGGACTTGGTGTCTCAAAAGCATGAATTTTGGAAAGTACCAGAGGCTGGGCTCCTCGAATCGCGAAAAAAAACGACGAAAACCGGGGTTTGCGGGGCTTTCCTGGCGACCCCCGGGTTCCAAGGGGTCGCAGGGGTCTGCGACCCTGGGGGGTTTTCCCCCTTTCGTGTCCCGTTTTGCGTCCGTTTTTGCTGTTTTTTGATTCTTTTTTCTTCTGTACTTTTCCTTGACATTTTGACCATTTATTGGCCTAATTTCTTTGTAGGAAACCTGATGAGAATCCTTGCATTTTATTTTGCAAAGTTTCCAATTTCCTGAGAAAGCCGAAGACTTTGTCGCGCAGAGCTGCCGATTTTCCGTCAGAAGCTGAAACTGGGTCAAACGATGTCGGAATGACCTGAAATTTGGTGTGAAGCCTGCTGAGCAATAAATAAGACCAACCATAGGCTTTTGTTTGAGTTTTGAAGCCGTTTGGGGTCCTATCACCTGTAGACTTGCTTTTTGTCGCGATGAAGATGTCGCGGTTTGACGTGCGGTCAATCGATGTCCGATTGACTTGAAATTTGACAGGGAACCTATTGGAGTCATTTTAAGATGATCCATAGGTTCTGTCTTGGAAACCATGGTCCCGGAGAGCTTTTGCCGCCGAGAGCTCCTTTTCGGTTCTCGGAGAAGCAAAGTTAGGCCAAATGATTTTGAAATGGCCCGAAACTTCTTGTGTACTCCTCTTTTGGCTATCTGGAAGAATCTTGCAGTTTTTGTTTGATTCTGACAAGATTTGATTTTTGGAAGTAGCATTGCCTATTTATGGCAGGTCGCGACTTCATGTAGCTCTTTGGATCTTGAAGAGGCAAAGTGACATTTTTGGTGTCAACAAATGCCCCCTCGAGGTACAGCGACGAGTTGCTTAACTTTTGTAGTCGATGTGCCTCGAAGAGATTTTCGAAGGAGAGCCTGTGACTTGACCAAGAGTCTTTGAGACTTTCTTTTTGGTATTTGTAGCCTTTTGAGCTTCCAGGGGAATTTTATGGTAGTGAAAGGGATCACGTACCATCTCGAGGCAAAGTTTTGAAGATGACATCAGGGATGTGGATTTGGGTTTTGACCTTGTGACCTAACAGGCTATATGTGGCAGGGTTAGGGGGTCGGGTTTGGTTTTGATCGTGTGACCCAACAAGCTGTATGTGGAATGTTGGGGGATCAATTTTGGTTTTGATCTTGTGACCTAACAGGCTGTATGTGGCAAGTTAGGGGATCAGGTTTTGGTTTTTGGTTTTGGTCTTGTAACCTAACAGGCTGTATGTGGCAAGTTAGGGGACCAGGATTTGGTTTGATTTTTGTGGAATGTCAATTTCAAGATTTTGGCTCAATTTAGTAAATGAGGCTGGATGGTTTGATTTTTGGAAGCTCATGGGGCTTGGAATTTTCTTTTGTATGGTCCAATCAACTCAAAAGAGGCATGGAACCATTTTTGTATGCTCTTGGTAAGAGGGATTTGTTAGGATTTTATTTATTGCAATTTGATGGATGCATTAGCATTTTATTCATCTCATGAATTTTCACACATGCATTGATTTAGAAATTCTTGAAATCTTAATTTACACATGCATGTTTTAAATCTTGTAAATCCTATGTTTCATGCATGTTTTGGTTTTCATCTTGGATGCAATTTAATTTGAAAAAGAGTTTATAAATCAAGCAAGCCTATGGTTTTAAAAACTTTCTAATCATTTTTGGTTTTTTTATGATTCATGATTTTAAAAAATACTTAGATTGATTTAAATCATGTTTCAAGCTTGATTTAATGGCCCCAACAAGTCCCACATCAAAAATCTTTGAAAATTGCAAAGTTTGCAAAATGGGAAAAGTGACCCAGGGCCCAGTGTACCCGGTCGACCGGGTACACATCCCGGTCGACCGCGTACACTGCGGGTCGACTGGGCAGAGAGCCGTTTGGCTCTCCAACGGTCATTTTTCTGACCGTTAAGGGTCGGTCGACCGGGCCTGTCATGGGGTCGACCGGGGACACACAGAAACTCTGTTTTCTGTGTATAAAAAGGCTTCATTCCCTTTGAAAAGGTGTGGAACATTTTGGAGCTTCTAAGCACTCTTTGAGGTGTTTTAAAGAGAAGAAAAAGGGGATGAACTAAGAGAGACCAAGAGGGTCATTAGTAAAGCTCAAGCTTGGATTAATGAAGTTAAATCTCCAAGTAAGCTTTGCTTAAACTAATCATATGTTATATGCTTTGTTTTAAATCTTTGGGAAATGTTTAATAGCATGATAACTATGATGTGTTGAATCCATTCTTCTTATAATCTTTGATTTTATTGGATTCTTCACTTAGATTCAATCAAGGTTGTTTTAGAAAACTTCTTAAACATGTTTAGTCAAAATCTTTGATTTCCTTTATAACATGTTTCTTTAACTTGTTTGAATCATCATTGTTGTTTTCAATCTTTTAAAACCTTTGTTAAATCTTGTTTTTGAAAACAACACTACAAATGCATCACATGTTTAAGCCAAATTAATTTCATACAACTTGTGAGCCTTGATTTTTTAAATCATCAACAAGTTAGTATTTGTTCATGTGATTTGCATTTGAACTTCAATCAATTCTTTCTATGTGCTTTAATCTTTGAATTGCTTTGAGCATATATTCATTGGACTTTACTTTTTAAACTTGATTGAAGTTGTCACACACACACCTCATTAGCATACATCTTTGCACTCATTAGGTGTTGTATGTGAGTTTAGTTTCACTTTAAATTAGCCTATTAAAGAGGCATTGTAATTGTGCTTAAATTGTAATCTCTAAGAGTGTTTTGTGAAGACACTTTCTTTGAGAAATCTATTGTTGTAAGGTTATTGCTTAGCCATTGAAAAGCATCTTGTATAGGTTGTTGTTAGCCTTGAAAAACAACATTGTAAGGTTATTGCTTATCCTTGGAAAGCATAGTGTGAGGTTATTGCTTAGCCTTTTGAAAAGCATAATAGTGGAAATCCGGTGGGGTGTGAGGAACACAAGCCGGTAGTGGATGTAGGCACGTTGGCCGAACCACTATAAATATTGTGTTGTGGTGCATGCTCTTGTGGTGATTGTATGTATTTAGCTTCCGCATTGTGCTTGTTATCATCAGTGACTAGTTAGTTTATAGAAAATTAAAATTGGTCATAGTTAGTCACTATTAGTAGCTCACCCTATTC